>PVKA01047559.1:0-14259 GCA_004027165.1 Ctenomys sociabilis | reverse complement strand
TCTGGGCTCACAAAAGGATAGTGGATGATCTTATTCACTGAGTAGGCTGTACTGAGCCGGCCAGCTTGTGCTGGGTCCGGGTCTACAGGCCGTAACCCAAGAAGGCTGGGAAAGGTCCCTCTGGTGCAGTGGGCCTGGAGCCCTCACTCACAGGCCAGGCTGTGCTGGGTTTCGGTCCGTAGCGTGGGACCGTGGATTGTTGAGAAATGTCCCTCCGGTGTGGCAGGCTTGGAGTTCTCACTCCAGGCCAACCTGCACTGGGTCTGGGGCTGTGGGGTGGGACCAGTAATCACCTGGAAATGTTTCTCTGGCACAGTGTGCCTGGAGCTGTCACCGGGCCATGGGAGGTAACGGGCAGCTTAATCCCTGGGAAATGTATCTCAGGCACGATGGGCCTGAGGTTCTACACTCACTGACCTTTGATGCCCAGAGAATCGGGGAAATTCCCACTCAATCAATGGGCTTTAGGTTAGGGATCCGGGGAGGTGTTGGTGAGTGTGTCCTGAGGTTTCAGGCCAGTCACTGGCTTGGAGGGGTTGGGGACAGGGATCCGCGTAGCACGCATGGGAAGAAGCCAAAGGCTCTCCCTCAGACTCACCACACTCTCACTGATCTGGGAAGCCTGGTGAGTCCTGTAAATTCGCTCTCGCTGGGCGAGCTTGGCATGGGAACCAGGAGGCCGCTGGAGTCAGCCACTGTCTCAGGCTGGTCTCTGGCTGGTCCGGCGTGGGCAGGATGGAGGAGGATGGCGGAGTCGGGCGCGCTGTCTCTGGCCAGTCTCTTTTTTTTTTTTTTTTTTTTTTTTTTTTTTTTTTTTTTTTTTGGTGGATCTGGGGATTGAACTCAGGTCCTTGCACTTGCCAGGGAAGTGCTTACTCCACTGAACCATCTCCCCAGTCCGACAATCACAAAATTAGCCGAAATAATTCTAATAGTTAAAATATAACCTGAGCCTCCCCTTTTTCGATGGCATAAAAAGAAAGCATTTTATGTCATCAAAAAAGATTAACAAAAGAAAAAATTATAATCATTTTACATGTAGGAAGCTACCAATACAGACACAAAATATATGACAAGTTTTAGAATTTCCATTTAACAATTTTTATTTGGAAATTTTATAACAGACATCAAAACTTCATAGGTCAAAGTAAAAAAGAAATAAACTAAATACATAAAACATTATCATAAAATTGAATTACCAATGACGCATATAACTTATCTCAGAAAAAAATACGCTCTCTTGAGCACATGTGCAATAGCTATAGATATGGAGGTATGTGCTGCACAGAAATGAAGCCTAAATAAATGACACAAGTGAATATTGTTCATACAGTGTTCTTTGACCCTAATACATGAAAGAAGATAAAATTACAAACTGATAAAATCATTCTTGTAAAACTATTTTGGGTGCTTTGGAAGTTTTAGGACTCAACCTGAAGTTGTACTGTAACAGCTAAGTGGCTTTTGCTTTGTTGTAGCTTTGTTTGTGTGCCCTTGATTTCACCTTACAAAAACTAGAAAAGTAATTAATCTTTGAAAAAGGGGTTCACATGTAAAGTGAATTAAATTATTCACAAATGTTATGTTCTAGCAGAAGTTTTCTGTATGCTGTCCCCATCAAGTAGGAGAAATGTATTTAACAGTTGAGGGCATTATATAAATTAAGTTTTCTATACTGTAGCGATAATAGCTACTATTTAACACTTAACACTTTAACTATTTAACACCATTCTGGTTCTCAAAACAGACTAGAAAATTTGGTAGTACAGTGTTTAAATTTTACAGATTAACATAAAATAAGCTATCCATTACTTTATCAGTTTATAAGTACATTTTAAAATGCAGACATGGGCCGGCCAGATAATTGAGCAGATTAAAGCCCCTGCTTAGGTAGATGCAGAGACCCGGAGATTGACCCTGGCCTGCTCTGTTGGCCCCACCCCTGAGGCGCACTAAAATGGCGATTGAGACTGGGCACGGCTTGTAATCCCAGCATTTGGGAGGCTGAAAACCAGGAAGGGTCACTAGGAGTCCGATCTGTCTAGTGCAGGGCCCTGTACTACCAAATAAATAAGCAAAACTGCAGATAATAATCCCATGTCGCAATGGCTTTTAGAATTTATATCCCTAATGCAGGACCACAGCGTCTCCATTAATTTGAGTTGCCTTCATCCGGTGAGTCATTTGTACTCAGGAAAGTAACCACTTGCTGTCTTCCTCCAGCCCTTCTTGGCGACATTCATGGGTACTCCTTCAGCTAGTAATACTTTCTGGGCAAATGATCCCACGCTGGACACAGACTTGCATCGTTGTGATCATCAGAATTTTAGTGTGCCTTGTAGGGCTGCATTTTGTGGAAAGGGAGAATGGCTTTCATGCGAGGTCTGCTTTCCTGTGCCACTCTGTACTAGGAGTGGGCTCCCCAACTGTAGATGTGCTTCGTGCGATGAGATATTTACACTCTCAGCACTTCGGGTACCAGGGTAGGCCTGGTGGCAGCAAGAGTCCCTAAGATAGTTTCCTTTTCCATACACACTTCCTTGCAATTTCTCCTGATCATTTAAATATTACTACTTCCGGTTAGATATGCTGAGTACTACTGAGTAACAAAATCCTTGAAGACACGTATTTGTAAGGTTATTAAGCTCTTCCACAGAGGCACTAAGTCAATTAGTGAGGCTTTGTGGGCTAGGGGATGCCACCCCCAGGATTCTAGGCCTCGCACCTTGTTTTATCTCACCCCCAAATCATCAAAACATCTCTTCCCACAAAACAAAGATAAATACATGAAAAACTTTGTGCCCTAAATTATAGACTTCATTAATCAAAGACTCATAGACAAGAGTATCGGCCCCATAATTATTGTCATTATCTGTGCTCTATATGCAACCAACCAGTGTTAGATAACAATAAAGGTCTTAATACTTTAAAATTTATTAAATTATTTAAATCTTAATTAAAATAAGCCCATCATATCACATAGAAATATCAAAAAATTATACTCTTGTAGGACCTAGAATAGTATATTTGTATATAATGTTCTTCTTCCTTTCTTTGTTAACTGAACTCAAAATTTGTGCATCATGGTAATGGACATTGGGAGAGAACATTTTGTGGGCCCTTAGAACAGGCTTGGTAAATATGCCAATAAAGCAAGTTCCTAACTGGTCTTGATTTAAGCAATTTTCCAAGGTTACTTTTGCACAGCCAACACTGAGGGACAAATGACTATCTCTTTTCAGAACCAAGATCAGGCTTACTTAATTCTTGCTATGTAATGCTGGTCTTCCCCAACCTCAGTTCTCTCATCACATAACACGCCCAACTGCATGGGTAGGCTTTTTTCTTTTCTTTTCTTTTCTTTTTTTTTTTTTTTTTTTTTTTTTTTTTTTTTTGTCTTTTTGAGACAGGGTCTCACTGTGAAGTTCAGGCTGGCCTTAAGCTCACTTTGTAGCTCAGGCTGGTCTCCAACTCACAACAATCCTCCTGCCTCAGCCTCCCTAGTGCTGAGATTACAGGCATGCGCCACCATGCCCGGCAGAGGCTTTTTTCTTGTCCTAGTGCACCGTTCTCCTAGGATTTGGAGACTGTGCTAATTCACCCTAATTGTCAGTTTGACTGGAGCAAGAGACTCCTGGTGAGGCAGCTGGATCACAGTGGTGCTATACATACCAGTGAATTGGTGCACTGATGATGTTCATAGCTGAACGTGGTGTTGGAAGGTGGGACCAGCTGGAGGAGGTGGGTGTGTACTGGGGCATACTTTTAAAGAGTGTCTCTCTCTTGATGGTGCCCTCCTTTGCTCACCACTGTTAAGTAAGCAAGTTGGCTACACCATGTCCTTCTGCGATGAAGTTCTACCTCATCACAGGACCATAGCAATGGAACCAGCTGACTGTGCACTGAATCCAAAGGCAGCTTCTTGTTCCTTAAAATGTGCATGTTAGGTATTGTGACACAGTAGAAGGAAAGTTTACTAGCAAAGCAGCCAAGGTACTCTGGTGTTTATTCTGCATGCTATTCCATGATCAGTAGTGATCCGAGAGTCTCTTGCCTTCTGTCAGAGTCCACAAAACAGTAAACTTAATAGCTCATACCTTAGCTTAAGTTCAAACTCCAGACAAAACCTATGGAAATCCATATTGGCCCTACATGTGACTAGTGTTCACAATTTAATCAACTATTCTAAGAAGTTATTGGGATAGACAATGCTGTGCTTCTACATAATTCTATGAGAGGCAAGATCTGCACTAATGGTGGTTGGACAGGATATTATGTTGGCTTCTAGTACTACGGTCATCCACTAGGAAAATAATTATTGAATTTTTGATATAATTCAGGTGTAAAAAAATAAGATAAGTAAGCAGCTACACTCTTAATTCACTGATAAGAGATATGTGCTAAAATAATATCTGTAAATATAATATCATGTATGCACCTTGTACAATACCAAAACGTTATGAAAACAGTTTGCAGTGTATTAATTCATCGAATCTGTATGGTTAAGGTGTCTTGAAACTGTCTGATTGACATTTGTATTTCAATAAAATAAAAATAAATAAAAAAACAGAACTTGAATTCTATTCAGTTTATAGTCTCTAGAACTGACTACAGCTTTATAAAAAGTACAATTAAATGACAAATAGAATGCAATGAACTGAAACCCATAAAACTGTGAGCTGAAACAAAATTTTCTCTTTGTACACTGATTACCTGGGTATTGATTTCAGCAAAAGAGAGCTAACACACAAATGTCTTAATAAAATACAATGAAATAAATCAATTAGACCTGGTTAAAATAATGCAATAATTCTTCAGACAGTTTCTTGAAACTGAAGTTGTGATTATCTTTCTTTGTGCCTAAGAATGATGTTTTATATATCATATGATTGTTTATTTAGAACACCCCTTAAGTACTATAAACTATTAAAATTATTAGATGAATTAAACAATGTAAATTTAACCAAAGTATGAAATACAAGTTCAAACATCAGTTCTGTATCAGTATGTGTGTAAAGAAAAATTTTTAAATGAAGTGCAGAAAAAAAAAAGTTATTGAGTGCTAATTTTTCCTAAAAGGAAGATAAATAGGTAAAATATACTTTTTACTGGTTTCCCCTTTCATTCTGTCTTGTTAGACTAAAGATAAGATGATGAATGAGTTTCTTTTGACCATAATAAACCAAGCAATGGTCTTGAAGAAAGACTCCTGTACCAGGATAACAGAACAGGAAGAAAGGAGTCTTTGACCATTGGAGTTCTCATACCTACTTTGATCTACCTTCTTGTCTATATATGGTTATTTTTCATGAAAGCATAATGTTATGTTGGTTATACTCCTTATGGTATTAACTTTTGGAATCATTGAAGACATTTTCATAGAAATACCTGTTAAATGAGATATTAGCAGTTCAATAGTGTTCCAAATGTAGAAGTGATTTCGCAGATGTGCCTTATAAACTCCCCTGAAAAACCTGTTGGTGGAATGTAGAGTCAGAGAGCTTGTTGGGCACAACTAAATACTCTACCCTATCACTCCAAAAATTTGTTTTGTGTTAATTTGTATTTAGGTTTCATTTGAAGGACTCTACACAAGGAGGAAAGTTTGAAAACAATTGTGTTAGAAATAGTTTATGAAACACTATCCAGTTAGCATGTGGACTTGAAATTAAGAAACTTCATCTTAAGTTTATTACTTGGAATTCATTTGGTATTTTTGTGATTGTATTTACAAGAAGAGAAAATTAGTTTTAGTTGTGATGAAATACATTTTGGCAGGCCTAGTGCATGAATTTCCATGTGTAAGTAATTTTAAAAGGTTATATTCGTCCCTGAGTACACATTTTCACATACCTATTATTACTATTGTCCTTCATGCATTAGTATCTTGGGAAGAATATGCCTCCTAATGTAGAACAGGGGATTACAGTGTCATCATCTTTGAGAGGTTTTAAACAACTGAGAGGACACTGCAATTATAATACATTAAATACTTTTACAATTGTGAAAAAATAACCTTATAACAATACTTCAGTTGCTATCATAGTTTATAGCAAAACATAAATACATTAGGCTAAATAAATATGAAAGTTTTTCTCAGATGTTAACTATTTGTAGTAAAATATAATTTGATTCTGTTTATTTTTAAATAGTCAACTATCTATTTCCTTTGAATTCAGTTTCTTGATGTTTAAGTACCACAGTATCTTTTGAGTATCAGATGCTTTTCAAAATTTTAATTATATTTAAGAGTTCCACTATCAAAATTCTTCAGTAGTAACGTTTTTTAGGTAGATATCAAGCAGAATGGGTATGTTCATGACTGCTTGCTATTGTTCAGTTTTCTTCTGGTGAAATACGAGTACAATGATCCAGAATCAGCGACTAATCAACACTTGATTGGGACCTATTGAAAATGTTTGACAACTAGCATGGTACAGGTACCAGGGAGAGGGGGATGAACAGACTCCTCCTCTTAAAAGATGACAGCAAAGTTATGGGGCATTATATCATGTAATATGGGAGGGTTTTTTTGTTCATCTGCTGTCTAACAGATTAAATCTAAAATGTCTCCAAAGCCTTATGCTCTCCCTATGGGGTGGGACTTTTGTGAGTGACAAGATCATGGATGTGTGACAACTGGGTTAGTCCACTGATTGGATTAGTGTAGTTCTGGGTGAGGCTGAACAGATTAACTGAGGCCAGAAGGTGTGCCCTCTGTCTGAGAGGTACTAACTAGTAGGCTTGTAGCCTGAATAGAATGAAAAGGGAAAGGGAAAGTCACTGCCACTGTATTTGCCGACCTTGCCACTGTAGAGAGACTGGCTGGAAGGGTGACTGAGCTGAGTGCCAAGATGATAAGACCTCAGGAGTGACAGCATGGAGCCCTGGAATTGCATGTTTAAGCCTAAGAACAGATCCTGAGGTCAATATAGAAACAAAGCTACCCTGAGAGATGTTTACTGTGGTCATTTCCTTCCTCAAGTCATAATAAACTTGTGTAGCCACCTACACTGTCCTGTTCTTTCTCTTTCCTTTGACCAAAACAGCTACCCAAATCAGTTTCTCCTCACCTGGGTTACAAATAATAGGCTGAGGGGGCTCTCAGGTTGTGGCTATTTCCCTGAATCTCATTTCAATGAAGCAGTCCGTCTGCCTCTTAGAGTTTAAACTGAACTTCTTCTCCAAGCAGTGTTTCATCTTCCATATGACACTGTCACATGCTACAGCATAGCACGGACTGCTTCTCTTCTGCCATACTTATCTTCCATGCCAAGTTCATGGAGCCAGCAGACTGGAGCTAAACTAAACACTTCCTCCTTTTAACTTGTGGGTGCAAGGTTTTTTTGTTCCTGCAAGGAGAAAGATAACTAAGACACCATCTTTGAAAATAACTTTATATTATTTATTATTTTTTCCTTTGTCTCATTTGGCCCATGTCTCAGTGTTGCATCTAGTGGAATTCTCAAAGTCACTGGGAGAGGGGACAAAGGACCATGGAAGGAAGGAGAAATAAAGATAAGAGTCAGAAAACAGGAAGCTGAGGTCAGGTGGAGCTCTCTTCCTGGATGGGAGGAAAGATCTGCTCCACCATCTCAGCATGCTTATTTATATACTAACAGCTTGGTGTCATGTGACACCCTGCCTGCATAGGTAGCCAGAGGTGCTGTGGGCTCTTGGAGCTGGAGCAGCTTGTTCAGGTGGCTCATCTCATGTGCTCTCTGTTCTTGAGAGGGCCTTTCTCCATCCCTGAACGTGTGCTTGATACCCAGCTTCAGCCACTCCCCACATCTGGGAATAAGAAATCTCTTACAGGTAGCTAGGAGCCAGAAGCAAGAAGCAAGAATTTTTTTATACAGAAATATTAACACTCATAAGATTGAGCATGAGCTTTAGTAAGATGACACAGAAAGATCCATGAAAACTTAATCCAGCTTCTAGCATTAGCAAAATCAAGAGACCACAGTGAAACCCTGTGATTTAATTGTAGTATCTTTAATAAGGAAATAGAAATGTAACATGCAGGAAATCTTCTAATGTAACCTCTTTGAGCTGTCACTTTGCAGATGCTATTTATACTGTACTTGTGATAAATCCTCTTCTATCTCAATGAAAAACAGCAATTACTGAAAAAAATATATCAATCCACATCTCAACTGTAAAATCAATACCCAAACTCAGTTTCTTTCTTACTTACAATCAAGAATTGTATATATAATGGGAAAAAGTTCATTTTTAAAAACCAACCGAAGGGCCGGGGAGATAGATCAGAGGGCTAAAGCGCCTGCATAGGCAAGGGGAGGGGCCGAGGTTCAATCCTTGATGCCACGTGTGACCCTGGCCCTGGCCGCACTCTGGGTACACTGAGCCAGCAACTGAGTCCTGGCCTGGTGCACGCACCTCTAATCCCAGTGCTGGGGGCAGGGTGCTAAAAACAAGATCACTATGAGTTCGAGCTGTGTAGTGAGACCCTACACAAAATACAAATACATAAATAAATAAATTGCAAGTGTAAGAAACTAGTAATAACTTTAAAATGTATCATACTTTCAAAGGTTATTGTCCAATAGAGATATATGAAGGAAGATGCAACTACAGAGAACGATGTTTTGTTTGGTGAGTTCTTTCACATTAACAAGATTAAGTGGAGACAACTGAATTGTTTAAAAGGATATATAATGGTAAAATACTAGAAGAGGAGACAACAATAACAAAATTATGGAACTTAGAGGTTAAAAGAAAAAAGAAAAATCACTTGATTTTCCTTCCTTCCAGACTGAAAATTGCCAGAAAAGCATACTGAAAACTTCACTAAGTAGGAGGAGGCTCCTGTAGTCTCTACCTTTTTCCACATAGCAGAATTTTTGTCTCTTTTGCTATCATGGCAAAATATTAGAGATTCATTTTTGGTGCAGGCCAAATAAACAAAGGTCTCTGGTCTAAGGAATATTGAGCAGTCGGGGTCAAGGTGCTACACTGAAAATAGGGAAATTAAAGTCAAGCCTACGACTGATAGTACCCAGCAGATACTTTTCCTTCAGTTCCCAGAGCACTAACACCATGACCTGTGTGTTTAAGTGTACAATATTCTTCACTTGTAATAAAGAACTGTTTTTACTGAACTTTATAATTAATTCAAAGTGAGATTCATAATGACGTTAATATCAGGTGATCCATAACACTAATAGGGAAAAACACATATATTCCCCAGGAAATTGATACAGCAGGATGTTAATAAGGAAGTGCTCACAGGAGTCCCACGAGGGAAGACAGGAAGGAAGCAGGGCTAGGGAAAGGCTGCTGCCCTGTGCTCAGTCTCAAGCTGACACTTCGTGGAGTTCTGAGGCACAGATGAGTCCTAGAAGCTGGCCCACAGCATGGAAAGGTAATCGGCTTCATATGTCTTCATGCTGATCAGTCTCTGAAGCAGACTGCTCCTCAGAAGGACGTGCTCTTCAGTTCACAGGTTGCTTTTCCTTCATTTGTTCCTATAAATTACTTTTAAGAGCAGTTCTTTTGTTATGATATTATTAGCTCTAATAAATAAGCTAGCAACACATACAGCTATTTCCTCAGAAATCTAGCCACCATGATCCCCAATTTTTCTCACATTTACATAATCAGATATTGTATAATGCTGTTAAAGATAGGAAAAACCCACTTTTTATGTTACAAAGGGCCCAGGCCAACAACTGCAGCTACTAGGTGCCTGTTGGACACAACTGTTGGTAAGGGAGTTCTCTCTAGAGGAGTGCAGTGTCCACAGCTGCCTTCCATTTAGGGCTGTTAGCTTTCAGCCCTCCCACTAACTGGGGAAATGAATCTCTCAGTTTTGAATGGAGTTATTGGGAGGACCTGCCAAACTACACTGCAGTGAAACCCATAAAGTGCTCATGTGTGATTGCCATTGGCTCTTCAGTGCTTACGTCAGGCAGGAAAACCTAGACCGGAAGGCTGAGCGAACTACAGATCTCAGTGGCTTACAGCAGTACTACACCACTCAAAGTGAATTTTGAGTTTTCACCTGTACTCTCTGGCCATGGGCTCTGATTCACCATCACTTACTTATTCCTTAAAGGAAGAGTATGCACCACACCACATCATGGACCCATCTAGAGATCATTTTCTCAGAGTGAAAAATGCACCTTCTGCTAATATTGCATTGACTGAAGCATACCACATGGCTAAAGCCTAATTTTGTGAAACACGGATGTGCAATAACCCGCATCAGTTATTTGTTATTCCAAAGTTCAGTGACATACCACGCTGTGTGCTGCTATGTTACCTACAGGCTGGCTGGGATCAGCAGAGTTCTTTTAGTCTTCATCGCATAAGTCAGAATTACCAAGGTGGCTGTATCTCAGCTAGGCTAAACCATCCAAGACAAAAACCCCTCCCCATGTGTAACTGTAGGTAAGCTGCTGGGAAATAATCTGTTCCTGGTAGTAGATTAGTCTGAACTTACGTGCACGGTGGTGGTAAGAGCATTTTAAGAAAAACCAAATGGAAGTTGTCTGTCATTTTAAGGGCTATGCTTGGAACTCAAAGGCATCATTTCTGATGCATTTCGTTGGCCCCAAAGTCATAAGGTTAATATGTATTCAAGGGAGGAAAAGGAGGATAGAATGGGAGAAAATACGGACAGCTACCATTGGATGCTGCTAATACATTGAATCAGGAAGGGAAAATTGGATTTGGGGACAATAATCATATAATTTAATACTGAAACGTCAATAAATATCAAGCATTTGAAGAAAACTTTTAATATGAAAGTAAAACTTAAACATACAGAATAAGAAGTGATATAGAAGAAGAGAACTAGGAAAAAAATCATGTCAAAAACCAAAGCAAGCAGGAAAAACCCCCACAAAACAAAGCACAGAAGAAAAACTAAGATATTATTTCAACATAAAATGACTTTTAAAAAGAGAAAAAAAACCCATGTTTTCAAAACTAAAAGTAATCATAAAACATTTAAATTCCTTTAAGAATGTTAGATTATTAAATTGAAGTTTTCCAGGAAAGTAAGTACAACACAAGAAATGGTAAGTAATCAAGAAAATAAGATCTGTCTGGGAAGAAAAATTGGTCTCTTTCTTAGAGATGTAATGGTGAAAAGCAAAGGGAGGAAAAGCTCTGTGTAAATAATTCAAGAGAATTTCCCAGAATTTTTATCCATTAATTTTAGGCCTCAAAGTCCTCCGAGAATAAAAGGGATCAAAACAGATCTAAAATAAGATGTGCAATATGAAATTTCAAACATTTTAATAAGAACTTTTAAGTCACTGAAAGGAAAAGGTGATTTCCTACAAAAAAATCAGGAGTCACAGTGGTCTTGAATTTAACAATAGCAATTTTGGGGTTTAGAATATGAAGGAGATTTGTCTTCACATTCAAAGGAATAAAATTTCTGGTTTGTTATTCTGAATGTAGTTTATCATTCTGAACTCCATTGGTGTATATCACAGCTAAGAGCGGGACACTGTTTTTCAGGGACGTAGTTACCAAAACATTATCTTTTATTTACCAGAAAAAGAGGGAAGGAAGAGAAAGGCCGACATACCAGAGGGACTGACTGAAAAAGAACAGCAGAAAAAAGAGATACTAGGATATCAGCTTCCATCAAGGGCAAACAGGCAAGGTGAAAAAAGGTAAGTGCTTTTTTGTTGTTGTTGTTTTGTTCAGCTTCTTTAAAATTTGGCTAGAGATGGCAGCACAAGTTCTTCCTCTTTTCCTATCTTCAGCTTAAGGGGTAAGATTTTATCTTTCAGATGCAAAAACAAAATACGGATCATGGAGCAGGAAGAAATGCATTGCTTGCCTAGGGAGACAGGAAAACACCCTGAAGACCTCAAAAGGAGGGACTTGAAGAAAGCAGGAATTTTTTTGTCTGATAAGCAGATGCCCTTCCAACTGCCATGTATGGTTCCTTTTCTTTCCCTGCACACATGTGGGGAAAATGTCCTTTATAAATAGATCTGAGCAATGGCAGCACCTTTGTACCACACAGAATTCATTTCTTTTGCCAGGAAGAAACATGTTCCAGCTGAACTGATTTTGCTTTGCTGACAGAAAAGTGGCTGTGAATGCTTAAAGGAAAAAAAAAAAAAAGAAAAAAAAGAAATCACAAGAATTGTGTAGTTAGGGAAGAAAATTCCTGTTATCAATTGTTCCACAATTAAAGCCCTCCAAAATTTTGTGGCTTAAACAACTATCAATACTGAATATTTAGTGACTTGTAAATCAGGAATTTGGACTTTCCTGGCTGGGCGATTTTATTCCACATGGAATGATAGAAATCCTTCAGTGGGACTGATGACAAGGCTAGTCTGAGGGGTTTGGAATGGCTTTGCTTGCTGGTCTGTGACACTCACAGGGACAGCTGAAAGACTGAGCTACCTGGGAATGGGATAAATGTTAAATGTGAGATGTTCTGAGTCTGCGGTCTCAGGAGATTGAGCAATGAAGCCATAAACCAAAGGGTGAAGTTAGAAGATCTTTAATGGGAGTAAGAACAGCTCCTGGATGTCCAGAAGGCACGCTGAGTGGGGTGACAGTGACACTTTTTGTCAAGGTAATTGATGAAGCAAAATCTCTGTGAGTACAGTGTGGGTCAAATATAATCGAACTATGGGATTAAAAGTACAGTTGCCTAGCTGCTATTGACCCAATAGGGAAAAGTCATGTGGTGAAGGAAAATGGAAGGAACAAAGGCAATCCTAGGAATGGAGGGGAGCTTGAGTCCGGATTTCTGGCCACTCAGCCATGTGTCTAATGCCTCTCTGGGCTCACTGGACCCTGTGGTGCTAATTACAATAAAATCCCAAGCTGCTGTTTATCTCTAGGGAAGTTACAGACCTGGTTGTTGCATCTCCATGTGTAGGAATAACTCCCTTCAGAGCCTCAATTTCGATGTCTGTCTTCAGGTTTTGCTTCCTTGAGGGCCCAATCCCCCTCTGACTACACATTAATATCTACCTTACTTAGCTGCCTAAAATAGGGGAGTTGAACAGAGACTCTGAACATAATATCTTTACAGTGGCTGATCTCAGGTTGGATGGTCTTATCGTATACCCAGCAAGGACTCCCACGTGGAATGCTCCGAAACACCTGGGCCACGGACACCAGGCTCTTCATGGCCTAGCCTCAGAAAGCCCCAAACATCTCTTCTGCTGCATTCTGGTGGTCAAGTCAGTCATTAAGACAAACCCAGATTCAAGGGAAGAGGAGGAATTAGACCCATTGCCTCTTAACAAGAAGCAAAGCTTTGTGTCTGCTATTAATCGACACAGAAAACACCATGCCACTTATATCTCTGGCAGCAGAAATATATATTTTTTTTCCAGTACTGGGGAATGAATTTAGGACCCTGTGCTTTCCAGCCAAGCCCCAAAAAGTTGAGTTTTTTTTTTTTTTTTTTTTTTTTTTGGCTGACTTAGGCTGCCTTAAGGGCAGACCTGAAAAGGCTTGTGGAGCTGGGGATCAGAATGCAGTACTGACTGTGTTTGCATAAGCAGGTGCTTAAACAACTGAGCTAGCCAGCAGTTCCCCCGCAGAAATATCTTGTACTGCCTAGGATTAATCTAGAAATTATCTTTCCTATAAAAAAAGTAAAATACTAATATGCGATTCAAAGCTTTAGGAGAAGAAAGTCATAAGATACACAGAGGCCCTTATAATAGAGACATTCACTATTAGAAAACAAGCCTTTACTGCTAATAAGAATCTAGTGTAACAGAGCATGTCAGAAAAGGAAATCCTTTATGGTGATATAATTGGAAGATCCTTTAGAGTTACATGTGAGGAACTGCGGATGTAAGGAATAGTAAGATTTTGCGGCAAATAATAATAAGGTCTTCATATATGAAAAGGTTCTCAGCTCACAAAAGTGAAACCTGGAAACAGAAAAGGAGGAAAGGGATGAACATGGACAGGATTAAGCCACTCCTTTAATCCACAGGATTTAAGTAATTTCTCACCATGGAAAATCAAACTCTAACCATAATAGCCTTATAATATTTTCCATTTTTTGTATGCAAATTATGCCAATATTAACACCTATTAAACATGTGTTTTTTTCTTTCTTAGGCATTGTTTCTGACCATAAATGAGAAACAAAGAGAGAGGTGGAGAGACAGAAAGACAGAGAGAGAGAGAGAGAGAGAGAGAGAGAGAGACGGAGGAGTGATGTAGAATTTTACATAACACAAAATTGAGAAATAATGTTTAAAGTTTAGTTTCCTGAACCGTCTTTTAAAT
>PVKA01047558.1:0-14258 GCA_004027165.1 Ctenomys sociabilis | reverse complement strand
AAAAAAAAAAAAAAAAAAAAAAAAAAAAAAAAAAAAAAGAAACAAAACTGTCCATCTAAGATGGTCTTGATTGTACAAAAAAAAATTAATCAATTCATGTAAAGAAAGTCTGGAAGGAGACAGAGTTAACCTGAGAGGATATGGATAGTTTTTTTGTTTGTCTCAGTATACTTTCCTGTTTCTTACAAATCTACGATTTTTCAGGGAAAATGCATTAGAATTACATGCAAACTGGGGGCTGGGCACAGGAGAATCAAAAGTTTGAGACCAGCCTGGGGAACTTAGCAAGAATCTGTCTCAAAGAAATACAAAGGGATCAGAGGTAAAGAGTTTTCCTAGAATGTGTGAGGCCCTGGGTTCAATCTCCCATACTAAAAAAGAAAAGGAAAAGAAACACACGGCACCCACATGGCTGGGAAGCTCAGGATGTCACGAGGCACAGGCTCCGCACCCAGCTTGGAAGACCTCCTGCCCAGGTGATACCTGCACTAGCCCCAGTGAGAAAGCTTTGATCAGAGGAGGAACCCTTAGTGTTCTAGGCTGGGATATGCAACGGTAAGAGAGACCCTGGCAGCTTCCAGAAACCTCAGTAGTAGGAGCTGCGGAGACTAAACAAGGGAAGTTCCAGATGACCCAGCTAAGGAGCTGAATGCTGAAGTTCCTGAGAAGGAGGTGACAGGAACCGTATCTTGAAAGATCCTTGTGGCCACAGAATGGAAGAGGAACAGGAATGTGGGAATGTGGGAGATGGGCTGAAGCCAGATGATGGAACCTAGAAAGCAGCAGGGCTGCTTGTTGGGTGGGAGAGGAATTGTCTAGGTCTGGGCTGAGAGAGGAGAGGAGGGGCTGTGGGAACCATGATTACAAACAGATTTGACAGGACTTGTGATTAATTGGAGAGGGGAGGCGGGGTGGGGGAGGGGCTGAGCGTGACTCCACACAGATGCGAGGCGCTCTGGAGGTTTCTGCTGTGCTTTATTCCACAGTGCGTTCTTCCCCACTCCCTCCAAGTGGGTAGATTTGGGTTGATCTGATATGTGATTGCCCTCCTGGGAAAAGTTGAGACCATCACCATGCCCCGACTCACCCCTGCACCTTGGTGCCCTCTTTCCTGCTGCTCTGTCAGGCTGCATGATGTAGTAAGGTAAGCAAAAGGCCACAGAGATGAGGGGTGCGGGCAGAGGCATGGCCAGGAGGGCTGGGGCTGAGGCCCTCCCTGGGCACAGACACGCGCTGCTGCCACACTGGTGCAGGGACATAGAGAGCACAGGCACCCACGCGGCCTCTGAGAATCAAGTCACGGCCCAACAGAGGCTGCTCCGCAGTTGCTTGCCTCACAGTCACACAGTCAGCTCCAGCCTGGGTTGCACACACACAGGCCATTGTGCTCGGCCCGAATCCCCCAAGGTCCTCCCGCCTGCGCCACCCCCGGCCCCACCCCCGCTCCTCCTCCCTCCAGCAGGACAGGACAGAGGGCTGGCTGGCAGAGGGGCCAGCACAGGGGACTGGCACAGGGACCTGCCGCCAAACGGGGCAGCCCCGCCAGGAGGAGGCCTCTGAGAAGGGGTTGCCACGGCAACAGGCTCCTGCCGAACCAACCAGAGGCTTAGATTCTCAGCTCTTATTTTTAGAAGTTGGGGCTTGGACTGGTTGCCCGAGGGCACAGATGCCAATTGGAACCCCCAGGGGCTTGGGTGGACACTGCCCACCCTGGGTTTCTTCCAGAGAACCCCTCCTTCCCCAAGGTCACACCCTCTGTCTTCACACCGACCATAGGCTTTTTACTAGCAGCACCCTTCCCCCTCCAGGTCCCTAGGTCGAGGACCCAGTCTGCTGTCCCACTGCACTGCCACCTGTTGATGGCTGTGATTCAATGCAGAGTGTCCGGGGGAGCGAAGGAGTGGAGGTTTAGCTGGATTTGTATGGTGGCGTATGTGAGGCTGTGTGTAACTCTCTGAATGAGTGTGTTTGTTATGTGTTGGGGCTGCTGTGTAAGTACACATGTGTGTGTGTGTGTGTGTGTGTGTGTGTGTGTGTGTTTCCTTTTCCACCGGAGCCAAACACAGAGTGGACACTGCCCTTAACTTCCAGCCTGGATTGCTCAGAAAGGTGGTGGGGAGATCTCAGGCTGGAAGGGTGGTGGTCTTAGTGTACCCCTCTTGTCCAAACTGTATCTTGAGCAGACGGCTCCTGAATTGAGCAGAAGGGTGGTGGCAAGACAGACGGGCCCAGACAGATCCAGGTGGACAGAGCCAGAGTGAGAGGGATCAAGAAGCTGGAGCAAGCTGACTTTATGGTGACTCCTCCAGCTGCTGGGGATTTCTCTGTTAATCTGGGACTGCTCTGTTTGCATCTCATTTGCCTGTATTTGCATAACAAGGGCCTCACTGGCACCAGAGATCGGAAATTCCTGGCCTGGGTAATTGTGCGAATAAAGCCTCTGGAGACTTGAGCAGGAATCCTGGGGTCCCCAAGCCGAGGCTGGGAACTGCTGGGCTGCTGTTGAAGGTCTTCTCCAAACCCAGGAGATCCACTTCTTAACCCTTGCTGCAGGAAGGTGAGGAACAGCTGAGAATGGAGTGGGTAGGTTGACAAATCAGGGCATCTTGCAAGCCCTCCACCACCAGCACCCAGCATGGAACTGGGTCTAGGGAATTCCTGTGAGTGGGCACAGCCTGAACTTGGTAAAGTCCAAGCTGGGCGGGGGGAAAGCTGGGGGTTACAATGATTGGGATCTTGACCTGGACCTTAGAAGGTACCAACTCCAGGACTCTCAGACCTGGGCCACAGAAATATCTACTCTGGACCCCCCACTTTAGACATCACAACCCTGGCCCTTGTCTTTATGGGATGAGGAAGTGGAAGGTCCACAGGCCTGCTAGGTTGTACCTGTCTGGACCATATCTCAACCCAGGACCCTAGAATTTACTAGCCAGCTACCAGGGCCTATACAGCCTTTGTCCCAGCTCCAAGAGTGGCAATTTGCTACTACTGTGGACCAAGTGGGGACTGGAATGATGCAGTGTCCACAGACACCTGTACAAGGCCCTGGGCTGCAGGATGGAGCCCAGAGTAGGATAGGAAAGGGGACAGGATGAGAGCTACAGGCCTCCTTTAGTATCCTTCCCCTGGCTCTTTAAACACTGCAGTGACTCTGACAAGCTGTTTGACCTTGGGCAAGACACTCAACTTCCCTTTGCCTCCAAGTGGGGTTAATAGAGTAGTTGCTTCCTAGAGTTGTTACGAGAACATACTGAGTAATTCACATAAAGCACTAAGAACAGTGCCTGACACAGGGTGAGAGCGTGTGTAAGTGTTAGCTATTATTATCTATCATCCTGGGATTTGGCATTCTTCGCTCCAGCTGCAGAAGCATTTTCTTTTTCATTTTGAGAAACTGAGGAAGAAATAGAATCTGGGCATAGCCTTTCCACTTCCCACTTGCTCTCTAAGCCCAAGCCCCTTTGCCATCATCTCCCTAGAACCTGTCACTTGAGACCAGGATCCAGGAGGTGGCCAGGCCACTGGAGGGAATGGAAAGATCTGTTCATTGTCCTCATTGCTTGAATAAATGAATAGCAAAGATGAAAGGAATACAAATCAAACCGAAGCTGGATAGGCTACACAGGACAGCCGGGCAGGCGGATGTTTTGACTGCAGGGCATTCAATCGATCTCCCTGACCAGCCCTTCTTTCTAGCTGTTTTCATTAGATGGTGGGAGGAGGGGAGTGAGGCTGGTCAAGTACACCACAAGTTCCTCCTGGATGGGGGAATGGCTCGTCCTAGTGGGATTAGAGGAAAAGTGTCCACTTGTGCCCTAGGTTCTTCTGTGTCCTGTGCGTGTCTGTGTGTGGGGCAGTGTTTCTGAGTGTTCCAGCACAGAACCTCCTCCCTGTCTGAGAGTGAGGGGCCCTAGGGAAGGCCCCCTTATTTTCTGGGGCAAGGGGTGGGGGAGATGTTGGTAAGCCTCACTGCATCCTAATTTACATACCCTCCCCCTCTGGCAGAGCCAGGCCTCAGTGCGCCTGCCGCCTGTCAGCCTTTGGGTTAGCTGTGATGGAGAGCTCTCCTGGGGACAGCCAGCCTCCACCATCTGGCCAGGCTGGTACTAGGGGAGATGGGGTGGGGAGGCTGTCACAGGATGCCATGGGTGTGTAGGGAGGTGGGAGTGAGAGTGTGGGTGTGTGCGATTGTTTGTATGCAGAGCCTGTGGCTCGTCTGGGTGGGCTACAAGTGGCACTCATGTATTTGTATTCATGATTGTCTATGTCTGTGTGTCTGTGTGACTATGTCCCGTGGTCTGGGACCACGTCTGAGCATGATGCTATGTATCCATACCGGGGGGTTCTTTGGTCTGGGGCATTTTCCATGGGAGTCTCTGAATGGAGGCAGGGGTGTTTTGTGAATTCCTGGCTCAGCTCTCATTCAGCAGAAATTAACCTTCAAGTCTTTTTCTGTACAGGGATCAGAAGTGCTGTTTGGGAAACCAAGTCAGCGGAGAAGCTGGAAAGCATCTCTGATTGTTCTTGAGCCCTATCTCTGGAGGTTTCAGGCATCATCAGAACTCCTGGGGTCCCCAGGGAAGCAGCCGCTCATCTGACCTAGCACTGAGACAAGGTGAATGCAAAGCCACTCCAAAAGAGCGCCAAGCACCCAGCGGGACACTGGCACAGCATCATGCATGAATCTGAGGCCCACATGTGTAATCACCGACTCACACATACATTCTCATACATGCATCGTTACAGGGACACGTGTGTGGCCACATGTTTATATGACACATGAATGCTTACACTAGGAATATATACCCATACGTTGATGAAACACATTCTTGCAAGGATGCACATCCCTAGGGCCACACGCATGCAGCCCTGCTTGCATATGTGTTCACACATGGGCTATCTCTTTCACATCTCTTCCTGTCCTCCCTTCAGGTGCCTCAGGCTAGTGTTCTGCTGTACTCTTCACCCACCACAGAGGACCCTTTGAAAGGTAAGCATCGAAGAAGGGCAAATGTCACATGAATACCGCTTTTTATCCCATGAATATGAAGCAGTATGTGGCTGCTTATCTTAGCTTGTATGTATCTGGCAGTCTGAATAACTCTAGCTCTGTGTGAGGCAGGGAGAGAACAGCCTCTTTGTGACACTGTGGATATTTTTCTGTGCATATCTCTGAATATTTCTGGGAGGATTTGTGTGTGTCTATCCCCATCTGCGTGAATTTGTGCCAGTGGAAGCATCCCTGTATCTTATTGGCCACCCCCCTTGTGTGCTTGTGTATGCCTACGTGTGCATCTGCATATCTGTGCATGTGTCATGTGTAGATGGCTCTGTGGCCCAGGCTCTACAGCCTGGTCTGGCTGGGCTCTACCACCAGTAAAGGCTATGGCCTAGGGTGGGGCCAGGTGAGACCAGGCTGAATCCCTTGGCCGTTGACAGTTGTATTTACAGAGCTCCTGAGTAGGACATAATTGCTTCTATTAATCTTTTTCTGGTTGTTAATTGCTCACTTATCGGGTTGTGTATTATGCCGACTGTTGCTCTTAATTCTCCTCCATAGCTGCAGGTGTTTGCTGCCTTATTAACTGTTAATCGGCGCAGCTAGGGATAGAGACTTAATTGGCCCCCAGAGTGGGACACAGGCAGGCCAACTGGGCACTGCAAGATTCTCAGCCTGTCCCTGGAACTCTCACCTGTGGAGCACAGGTGGCTGCAGGAAAGGGGCTGGCCTACTGCCAGCAGACAGCGTTCCTATATACAGCAGTTCCCTGTGACAATTGCAAGGTATGGGCCCTTGTACAGTCCTACCTCCTCCCAGGAGCCAAAAGACCAATCAGAACCCAGCTCCTATACCCCCTCTCCGTCACCAACAATCTTCTAACCAGGATAGAAGCCAGTCTCATTTATTTTAATTACCCAAACCTGACAACAACATAGCACACAATGGAAACGGTTCTTACCTTTTACCACTTTTTCTGTCTCCCCTATGACCCTAGCAATCAAGGCTCTTAAGGACACTGAGACACTGGGAGAAAGGAGGACAAGAAGGAGCCTCCACTAAAGTAGCAAAGACAGAAGTTAGACCCAAGAAGAACTCCCCAGCCTTTGAGGAAGCTATTGCAGCAGCTGGAGTCCAGACAAGCTCCCAGGAGGGAGTTCCAGTGCTCCATTTCAGCCACACTTCTGCTTGCACAGCTCCAAGAATGGGGCACATTTACTCCACTGCATAGCCACACTGCAGCAGTGAGAAAAGTTCTAACACTGAGTTTACTCCTCCCATACATGTTGTAGCAAGTGTCCACAGTAGAGAACCTGAAGGCCAGCAAGGGCAAGTTAGTGACTCCAGGATTCCCCAGTCCTCTTTGCTGAAGCTCAGACACAGTACAAAGTTTCTGCTCTCTGCCTTTCCCAGGGTCCTGTTCCACCCTAGATATCTCATTCCGGGAGGGGATGGTCTCAGCTCCCACCTCTCAGCCGTCACAGGATCCAGCGCCTGTGGGCTGGGAACGCAAGGTTCCTGGTAACAGTGGGCTCCATGAAAGATACAAGGCTGAGGGAGGATGGCAATGGCGGTGGCGGGGCCCACGGTGCACCAACCTGGCTTCCAGTCTCCAGCAAGGACAAACAGGCAAAATGAGAGTCCTCATCCTGTGCCTGGAATGCAGCCTTCCCCTGACATTTGAAAGTCCTTCCTGGTGTCTAGTTGTCCTGTCTGGAGCTGCAAAGGAAGATGATTTGCTTTAACTGGGTTCTGAGAGACACTGGGAGGCAGGGAGGAAGAGGGGAAGCAATCCTTGAGTCCTTACTTTGTGCCAGAGACAGATAAGCATGTGTGAAAGAGGCATCCCATTTAACTTCAACATAACCTTTTAAGGTAGGGATTTGTGTCCCCACTAACAGAGAAGGAAACTGAACGACAGGGAGGGGCACTCACTCAAAGCCACAGAATCAGGAAAGGGTAAACTTGGGGCATCCTCAAGACTTGGAATTATTTAGGGAGCTGCGTTTACGTCAGGATTCCTGGGCAAAGTCATGGTTCAGTAAAAGAATTTAGAGATTGGGAGGTGGTGGTCACTATCATAGCTTACCCACCTACCCCAAATCTGGAAACACTGATAAGTAAAACACACATGCGTAGTCCACATGGCCATCTGGCAGGATAGAGCAAAAGGAACTACCAGGATAGTTGCCAAAACAAGTTCCGGCCCCGCCTCTATGTTAATGACATGCAGATATATGTAAATTTTCACAAGCAACAGCTCAAACCTTTGGGAGCAACGGGGTGGTGACACAGGAGCAGTTGCCATGGCAATCCAAAAGCGACCCCACAACCCGCAGCAGCAGGCGCAGAGACCCAAGGTTCCTCGCTCAGGAGCCCAGAGCATCACGGAGTGGCAGAGGGTGTGAACCGGAAGGACCCTCAGAGACTGCGTCCAGCCGGGGAACGCTGACACCGCGGGAAAGTAGCGGCGGGAGCGCCGCATCTCCATCCTGGCCGGCTGTCTGCGTTTTCTACTAAACCCTTCCGGTAGCGGGCCTTCAGCTCCGGCCTAGCAACGGGAGCCCTGCCCTGGGTTGCATAGCAACGTCCCTAGAGCCCAGCAACTGCTGGTCACGCCCCCTAGCAACGTCACGCCTAAACTGCGCTCCCGGTTCTTTCCAAAAGAGAACGGCAAAGGGCTTGTGGATGAACGCCAGAATGTGAGTGGGGGTCGTGTGGTTCAGCTCCCACTTCTAGGCAGACCGCAGGATTTCGGGTTCCACCCAGAGGAAGTGTTAAAGGGCGGCATTAGCATCCCCATTTACAGAGGGACAAACTGATGCTCGAAAAGGAAGGCCCTCCCCAGAGGTCACAGTTTGGTCTTCCCCGTATACCCCAGAGGGAGCAAGTGCTCCCCCGTCACTCCAGCAGCCTAGGGGAAGGGATGGGCTGCCATCTTCCCGCCCCAACTGCGTTGGGAAAACCACCCAAGTTGCGGACTTCGAACCAAGCTGCAG
This sequence comes from Ctenomys sociabilis, assembly GCA_004027165.1. Lineage (NCBI taxonomy): Eukaryota > Metazoa > Chordata > Mammalia > Rodentia > Ctenomyidae > Ctenomys > Ctenomys sociabilis. The sequence goes on along the minus strand of PVKA01047558.1, from coordinate 6,257 downwards.
GTTTGCATAGTAATTTGCATCATTTGCATACATTGCTGCGTCAGTGGGGTTCCCTTGCCCTTCCAAAACAGAAAAGTTCCTGAAGTGGCTCCTGTTGGCTTCCCGGGTTCACCAGCTCCTTCTCCCGGGCCCTACCCGTGCTCCATCCTCACCCGTCTGCCAGTCCTTCCTAAATTCTCTCACCCCGCCCCCAGTTCGGCCTCGGTCCTACCAGCCCCGACCTCCATCCCAAGGCTGAGGGCCCCCTCTGCTGTTGGCTGTGGGTAGGGCAGCACTGAACACGTGGCTCACGGAACAGGGGGCTCCCATAGGCAGCCCTCACCCTCTTGGTCCAGCGGGGTTTAGAGCAAAGCCCACACACGAGTGTACTTGGAGAAGGGAAGAGCACAGAGGAGCCCCTGTAGGATCTGGGGTGAAGAGTGGTATCCTACCAGGGTTGTCACCCCTCAGCCAGGCCAACTTCCTCGCTCTGCGCTGTGTCACCAGGGCCAGTTCACCCTCAAAGGGAAGTGCCACCTTGAGACGCCTTACAGTTACAGCATCTGCAAGGAGTCCACCCAGGCCAAGGCCAAGCAGCACCTTCCAACTAAGCATCTGCCTCCAACCAGAGGCCTATTCCCTTGCCTTTCTTCAGCCTTCCTGGGAGCCCCAACTGAGATCTACGCTGAGGCGCACTCAGGCATGGATACACACACGTGCAGACACAGGGAATAGGGTGACATCTTGTACTGTCTTCCTGTTGATGGGTGGGTGGGGTCCTGGTATGAGAAGTTCAAAAACCACCCCACCTTGCCTTCCATTTGCTCCCTAGCAATCCCTGGGGGCCCCTTAAAAGCCTACATCTACTACCCTCCCTCTCCACAGCCTGATCTTTCCTGCACTCCCATCACTTCTTTCCCCACGCAGAATATTTGGAAAATGCTTCCAGATGCCTCCAATGGCAATAGCTGTGCTCTGGAGCACATTCATGGTGTGTTTGGGATTAGTGACTGGTAAGGTCGCACATCTGTACATGAAAAAATTCCCAGAGACACCCTAAACTATTTGGCTGGGACTACAGTCTCTCCTAACCAACCATCAGATGCAAACCTAACTTTGCCAAATTCTTTATTAAACTAAAAACCAACAGCAAACGATTAATGAACAGGGAACAAACAGGGCAGATAGGAAAAGCTGCCCCTCCCCTCCCTTCACCAGCTCCTTCTAATGGCTTCTCTCCTTAGTTCAGCACTAGAAAGGGAATCAAAATCCCTGTTCTAATGGATAACCAGCATCAGGCCATTTTAGGAAATGGACACTCTATGTCAACTATAGAGTCCAAGGAGGGATGAGGGGCTGGGCCAGGGGTCTCTGGAGCTGTGGGGGGCTGGCAGCACAGGCTGTAAGTCCCTGAGACTGCAGGAGGCTGAGGAAATGCTATAGGGGATTCTGACCTGAGGGGCTCAGTAATGCTTGGAGCTGGTGATTAATGTTCACTAGGAACTTGAGGTTCTGGTTCAGGATTTGGTGGGGGCAAGAGGCCCTGTGGACGTGCTGGCCATAACCAGAGCCATTGGCAGCTAAATATGGATGTTGGGGCTGGCACCAGCCTGGTTTGGGGGGCTGTTTCCCTTGGCCATGACACTGCCAGGTTTCAGCCTCTGCCCATGGTTTTCCTCTGCCTCTGGGGAACTTCTGCCAGGCCCAGACTCCCCTTGGAGATAGGCTGTCTTGGTCCTGGCTCTGCTGCTGGTCAATATCTGGCTTTCTGTTGTCTGGCTGGTATAATCTGACCTCCGCTTTCTCCTTGAAGGTCACTCTCTTCTGAACCTTCCCCAACTTGGTGCTAAGCATGGGTGTGTTTGGGAGCCCTTCCCTGGGGAGTAGCACAGCCAGCAGCAGGCTTGAGTGAATTATTTCCAGACCTGAGGAAAGAAAGAGGGAGAGACCCATAGACTGGCGGGAAGACAACAGAACCCCCAATGTCATGTTGCATCTGCCACAGTCTGGAGTTCAGATCCCAAGCAGAGCTTCCTGGCAGTACATAGGGACCCAAGGGAGGCTGAGAAAGTTCAGAGGGTGAACGGTCAGGGAGATAGCTCAGCAGACTAAGTGCTGCTTAAGCAAGTGCAGGGACCAGGGTTTGATCCCCGCACCACATGCCATGCAGGCCCCGCCCCCAGGTGTGCTGAGCTGGCTACCGAGTCCAGGCATGGTGGTGCACACCTGTAATCCCCATACTTGGGAGGCTGAAAACAGGAGGCTCACTATGAGTCTGAGCTGTGTAGTGAGACCCTGTACAAAATACATTTAAAAAAATGACAAAATATATCATATGTCAGAGAGAGAGAGAGGGAGAGAGCCTGCCTAGCACAATGCATTCTTAGCAAGATCAAGGTTCTGGCTGATGGTGGGACATGGAGAGACACAATCCAAGGCTTTGTGAATTCAGTCTTCCTCATTGCTGAAGGCCATGCAGCCCAGAAAGGCCAAGTCATTTGTACCAAACAGGTACAGTCCACCCTGGGTGTCCCCATCCTTCTTCCCCAGGAGCCTTCCCTGGAGTAAACACTACACAGTGACCAGACTTGGCCCGGCATGGCTTTGGAGAAATACCTGTCCCTCCTGTTGTTAAGTGACAGTTTCAACTTGTGTATCATATCTTGGGTCAGCTGCCCCTGGGGCAAACGTGGCTGTCCTAGGCTTCTATTTGGCAGTGTCTAATTGGGAGGCAGTATGGTGGGGTACTCAGGAGCCAGGCTGCCTGAGTGTGAGCCTACCTCTGCTACTGACTGGCCTTATGGCTTTGGACAAGGCATTTGCTTTTTCCCTACCACAGTTTTCTCATCTGTGAAACAGAAAATCTAAGAGCACCATTCTGATAGGACTGTTCTGAGACTAAAGGACGTATCTAGGGAAAGAGTTTTGGGTACACATGCTAAGCACAGGTGAGGCCCAGAGTTCAATGCCAAGCACTGAAAGAGGAGAGAAAGAAAACAATGAGAACTTCGTCCAGGTAAAGCTTTTCGCACAGTGGCTGGCACTCAGTAACAATCAGGATTAGCTATTATCACTTCCGCAGTGCTAAGAATCGAACCCTTGACCACAAGCACACACAGCAAGAAGGTGTTCTGCACCAACCCACACCCCTAGCCTGAGCTTTGCTGTTCTCTTTGTCCCATCTGCATATGGAGGCATTCCCTTCTGAAATGTGCATCTCTGCTGAGGCATGGATGACTGTGCCTGCTCACCGAGCCAGGGGAGGCAGGTGTGCTGTGGGCAGTGGACACTCACCTGGACCACCCAGAAGGCGCAGTGTGGAGGGCAGTGGCTGGAAGGCAGGCAGGGGCAGCAGGACCACCCTCACGTGTTCTACTGAGGTCAGTACATGGCACTGCTTGTTGTTGAGGTAGGAATAGAGCAGGCGGCAGTTCTGGGTGTCCCAAGCACTCTGGGGACACAGTCTGACCACAGAGATATCCTACAGGTGTGGAAGGAGAGCAGCTGAGGAGCGATGGTCCTCTCTGCCTGCAGACATCCAATCATCTGAGAACTGTCCTCATTTCCCAGGGGAGGAAGCAGAGACCCACCCAGAGTCACTCAGTGGATCTGCAGTCACATGAGGAACTAGACCTGGGTTTCCCAAAAAAAGCCTGTGCACCAAAGATTTGAGAGGAATGGAGTGAGGAGGAAGACAAGGGGCCAGGAGAGGAGGGTGTCCGAGAGCTGGCAGTTACCTTGGCCTCAGCTGAAGAGATGCTGGTCAAAAGGTCCCAGACAGTGTTAGGGGGGATACAGCCTGCTGAGCGAATCACCTCGGGCAGAGCCTGGGGGTGGGGGAGATGGCCTCAGTCCCCAGCTTCCCCTCACTTTAGGCAGACTCGCTCCCAGCCATGTGGAAGGAGGCCAGAGCCTGAAGCAAGGCAGATGGGTAGGCAGCATCGGAACTCTCAGCAGCTTCCCAGAGATCTCTACTCATTCCAGAGGCCCCTAACCAGTCCTGCCTAACCTCCTACAATGTCTCAAAAGCCCATCACTCCCTCAATTAACAGGCTGTCCTCATTCAACATTTAAGCAACAATAACTTCTAACTCTCCCTTGGACCAGAGAGGCACCAGTCATCTCTCCCAGGCCCTTCTTGCTGTAAAGTACTTCACCTTCTGTGTCCTCCCAGAAGTGGGGCTGGCATCTCATCTGTCCTAATGCCTAGCATGAGGCCAAGCATCAAGAGGGCAGAGCGAGTAACAGAATACATGGGTGAATGAGTAGCCAGGTGAGGTGCTCACTGGGGAGCGTGTGAGGGAGCCCCTGGGGAGCAGAGCAGGCAAACCTGGATGAGCCGACAGCTGTGTCCTGAGACCAGCTGGGCCTTGGCCCGGAACCGCTTGATTGAGAACATGTCAAGTACCCCCTCCCAGGGAGGTGGGCTGGGCAAGACCTTTATGGGCCCAGCAGACATCTGGTACCTACAGGGAGAGACAGGTGGACAGGGTTAAATAGAGTGGGTCATCAGGATTACTCTGTACCTCCTTCTTTTCCAGAGCAGGTGATGCACCCCCACGGTAAGGGACAACATTGGTCCAAGTGTAGCCTTGGGAAGGGAAGAGTTGGGATGACCTACTCCCCTGTACACATGGGGAAACCAAGGCAGAAAGACTTGTCCATAGCAAAACAGGAGGAGAAGCCCATGCTGTGTGTCTCCTGCCCCAGCTGGGGGACTCTTCCACTCGTCCTGCAGTGTTGCCACCTCCTGGCTCTGGCCCACACCTGTCCTGGGGCTCCATGGCTCTGGGCATCTCTGGAGAGGACACAGGAGCTGGGCTTGGGGCTCTCTGGAGAACACTGTCCTCCCTGCTCCCGGAGGCTCTGGAGAAGCCTAGCAGCTCACTCAGAGACTCTGCAAACAACAGAAGCAGGAGCTGAAATAGGCAGACAGAGGAGGGGGCCGCCCCAGCACTGAGAGCCCTCCTGCACCACTGCACCTGCACCGGCGTGGCTGTTGGGGTCCTGCAAGTGGTGATCATGCTGGTCCGTGATGTCCCCTAGCAGGGCAGAGAGGTCCTGCAGGATGCAGTCTCCGGACACCATGGGTCCCTGTGAGGTAGAGGAGCAGGAAGGTTCAAATAAGAAGGTGACTGGGGAAACCAGGGAGAGGGAGCTTCTACGGGGAGGAAGCCTCAGGATGTGGTTTGTTTTCTTAATAACATTTTTATCACAAAATAGTATCAACTTGTAAAAAAAAAAAAAGGAAAATCCAAAATTATAAAAAAATTTCCCTAAATAGCTGGGGTCAAATATTAAACTCTGTATCCTTATTCTGTCCATTAAATGTAGCAGAGGCCTTCACCATATTATCTAGCCCCTGGGGGCACCGTTGATGGGGCAGGCCATAGCACACCTTCACTTCTGTTACCTCTGGGTCATTTCTGGGTTTTCACTCTTACGACTAACACTTAAGCACATTTTTTTTCTTTCTTTTTAGTATATGTGCTGCCGAAGCGAGCACACATTTTTTTTTTTTTTTCTTGAGACAGGGTTTCACTATGCAGTTCAACCTGGCCTTAAACTCACTTTGTAGCCCAGCCTGGCCTTGAACTCGCAGCAATCCTGCCTTGGCCTCCTGAGTGCTGGGATTACAGGCACCTGCTACCATGCCTTGAGGATATCTTGGCACAGGAAATATTTTCCTAAATTTTACACTATTTCCTTGGGTCAAGTTCTCAGAAGCAGATCACAGAATCGGGGAGAATATTCATTTTAAAGGCCCTTGATTAGTCAGTCATGGTGATGTACACTTGTAATCCCAGTACCCTGGGAGGCTGAGGCAGGATGATTAAAAGCCCAAGCCTAGCCTGGGCAATCTAACAGCCCACTGCCTCAAAAAATAAAAATGGTGGGGACGGGGTAGGGGACAAGGCTGGAGATGAGCTTACTACAAAGGCCCTGGGTTCAATCCTCAGACACACACACACACACACACACACACTGCTTTATGAAGGTATAAGAGGATTCTGAAACTCTAGCCTCACCTTGAAACCACCTCAAGAGCAGTGCCAGTGTGGGCTGTGGAGCCAGAGGCCCAGGCTCAAATCTCAGTGCCACATACTGTGTGACCCTAGGCTAATGGTTTCCAGCTTATCGAAGAAATGGCACGGTCTCAGCCCCCACCATGTAGATCGCTGTGTGGTCTGAATGAGGTGCCATTGGTAAAAGGACACAGCAGGAGTCCAGGCGAGTAGAGATTGTTTCTGTGTGTCCTTTCCCTTCCTTTTTTTTTT
>PVKA01047557.1:0-14265 GCA_004027165.1 Ctenomys sociabilis | reverse complement strand
GCCATTAGAAAAGAGGGAAAAAATAAAGGGAATAAAAATAGGAAAAGAAGAAGTTAAATTATCATTATTTGCAGACGACTTGATACTTTACTTGGAAGACCCCAAAAATTCCACCATGAAACTACTAGAACTGATAGGGAAATTCAGTAGCACAGCAGGATACAAAATCAATACGCAGAAGTCAATAGCATTCCTCTATACAGATAACAAACACACTGAAAGGGAAACTATAGAAACAATACCTTTCACAATAGCACCACGGGAAATGAAATACCTTGGGATTCACTTAACCAAGGAAGTCAAAGGTCTTTTCATGGAAAATTACAACACCCTAAGAAAAGAGATTATGGAGGATTTCAGAAAATGGAAAGATATTCCATGCTCCTGGATAGGAAGATCCAACATCGTGAAGATGGCCATACTCCCAAAATTGCTGTACAGCTTTAATGCAATCCCTATCAAATTGCCACCAACATACCTCCCAGATATAGCGAAATCAATCCTAAAATTTATTTGGAACCACAGTCGACCTAAAATAGCAAAGGCAATCTTGGCCAATCAATACAAGGCAGGAGGCATCACAATTCCTGATTTGAAATTATACTACAAAGCCAGTATGATAAAATCAACATGGTATTGGCAACAAAATAGACCTGAGGATCAGTGGAGTAGATTAGAAGATGCAGAGGCATCTACGAAAACACTCAGCCATCTTATCTTCGACAAAGGGGCTGCACAAGCTCACTGGGAGAAAGATAGCCTCTTTAACAAATGGTGCTGGAAAGCATGGCTTTCTACATGCCGAAAACTAAAACTTGACCCAGTATGTTTTCATAAGTCTTTAGAAAGTATATTAGTTTTGGTACTAATCCTAAAACCATCCATGTCATATGATCTGAAAGATTTAAAGCATGGGTTTCATAATATTGTATTTACTGTCTTTTCAGTACAGGAGTTGTTTACTTTGTTTACTTAAAGTTCTACACATTGTCCACTACATAATTGGGATAGAAAAATGTGAAAATTGGTACATTTGCAGTATTACAGAAGGAAGCATGCTGGTTAGCCTATACATCCTTGGAATTTTGAAGAAATTCTATTATTTGTTATGAAAACATATGGTAAGAGTTGCAACTCTACACTCATGCATATACACATCTTTTAAAGTAGTATATCAGCATGTTTGACGAAAAATAAGAAAATGAAATAAGTGCAACCATTATCATTTCTAAAAACCATTAATGATCACACATTCAACTCTATGAAGTACTCTTTTGATAGGCTTATGCTCTTGAATTATCTTCTCTGAATGCATAAAATCTTGTGCTATATATGCTATAATATTGTATTTCGTACATGATTTTTAGTGGATAGATTTCCTCCTTCCTCTCTGTTTCCTTTGCAATTAGTTTAGCTGTTCAAAACAGCAACCTATATGCATTTCTGTATTCAATACTGCTGATTTTGCTAAGCACACTACTGTCTCACGTAACATGTACTTCAGTGTCCAGTATGCAGGGCCTTAATAGTGTTACATGTTCTTCCTCTATGATGAACTTTACCAACACCACATTCAACGATTTCTCCAAGAAAATCTGTTTCTTTCAGTGGAGAATGGTTCTAGAAGTCAACACCTGTGTGCTTAGTAGTCCTTGGGGGTGTCAGCTATCAGCTCCTTCTGCTTCCTGCACAAAGATTATACTGTGTATACACAACATGTTTATATAAATCTATCTACATGCATATATGTAAAATAGTGGTTCAGTATTAAGTTGAATGTGTGACTTTAGGCTGATGACTCCAAATATAAACTATTTCTATTGGGGTAATTTTGGCCACCGCCTGTAGACAATCTATACCCTCCACTTCTACCAGTAGGGGTCCTGTATAATGCTGCCCACAACACACCCTCTGTTCAGTTAATAGTTTAGTTCCAGTATATTGGAACTGGGAGATTCATATTTGTTGATCCTAACCTTGTACCCCACTAGGACCATCTGTGCTGACTGGGGTATATTTGAAGCTCCCCCAATCATTAGTCTCACTAGCTCTTCTCATTTGCAACAGTAATTTCCTCCGGCTTGGTTCCCTGACTTTGCAGATTCATTCATAATACACTTAGGATTTTTCTCAATGGTTCAGCTCTTGCTCTTCTATAGGCTCATAGTGCTAGCACTGACCACCTTTGAAATATCATTTAGATTTACATATAGTAAGGTTTAATCTTGATGCTGTAAATTTTTAGGAGTTTTCATGAATGCCCCGTACTTTTATCTGGATCAAGCAGGACTGCTGTAATAGTCCACTTTCTTGTTGCTGGATATAGTATCAGACACCAGCAACATACACTAGCATAGTAGTAACTGATTCATGCTTCAAGTCTATAAAAGAATAGTGCAAAGTTAGAAACAACATTGGGCAAGTATTTGAATGAACAAAGCTATTCAATTTGTGGTGTCCAGGAGCCAGAGCTTGAGAAGAGTGTAAGAAGCCATTTTCATGCTTCTCAAACTAATAGTCTCACACTAAGAAACATGCTACACTAAGCTTATACGTGCAAACTGTCAAAATTCCGTTGTGGTTTTCTTCAGAGCCAAACATAACTATTTACATCATAATTAATCTCCAAAGGATGGTAATGACAGGATCACATTTTCCCATAACACAAAGCTATCCTGTTGATTTTTACTGATCTGTTGATAGCAACAGTTAATCTTTAATATTTATGTTCTTTCTCATTTGTGAACAATTTTGGATGCTTCTATATGGTAGTCTGAACCAATAATTTGAAGAAAACAATAGGAAATAAAAGCCATTCTTGACTTCCTATAATTGCATGTAGGGGAATTCTGTACTATTTCTACTACAATTAATGATTTTTTAATTTTCTTTACAACACAAAAGTAAAAATAAATGAAAAACCCAAAAGTGAAAAACTTTAAATAAAGTTCATTGAGAAGACAGAGTTGGTCACAGACCACAAATATGAAGGCTAAGACAGTTTTCAAATAACGTCTGAAGTGGAAACAACTTCTAAGGCTAGACTATAAAACAGGAATAAAAGATTTAATTCTCAGTTGTAGTGAAAGGAAAAGAACTTCAGTTATCTCAGTGACAACCATTAAAGTGAAGCCTTATTTATTTCATCACCTACAGTGAAAGTAGTTAATGATGGCACAGATTTCCAAAACAATAAAGAGCCTTCACTACATTGGAAGGAAACAAAAAATACAGTGGAAATCATTCCATGCATATCTTCCGAACATTGTGAAATATGAGTAGAAATCAAGCAATCATTTGACAGCATGTATTATCATTTTACTATTTTGTCCAACTTGCTAATTATTTATGAAAGAACTGGACTGGGAAGATTCCTCAGCAGATTAAAGTATCTATTTAGTTATATGGGGACCATGATTCCATCACTGATGTGCTATACTGGGCCCAAACCTGGTGAGGACTGACAAGGTAACTGGGACTGAGCCTGGCAGTGCAAGCCTGCAAGCCCAGTGCCTGAGAGGCTGAAAACAGAAGTATCGCTAGGCTTGTGACCTGTGTAGTGAGACCCATATACTAAACAATTAAGATAAATATTCAAGAGAGGACTGTTTACTTTCTATATGTTTGAAAGTTTCAGTGGTTTCCTTTGCCACTTATTTCTAGTTTGTCTGCACTATTTCATGATTAACATATATGCAGTAATTTCCATTCTTTTGTATTTACTCAAATATGGCCTCTGACCTTGCCTGTGACCTATAATGTTTTGCATAAATTATTATGAACTTTTAAAAAGAAAATACAAGGTGTCAGGGAGATGGCTTAGTGGAATAAGCACTTCCCTGGCAATTGCAAGGGCCTGGCTTCAATTACTAGTTTGGCCAAATAAAGAAATTATAGTCTGTTCCTTAGAGGAACCCTGGAGAAATCTATAAGCAAATAATGCCAATAAAATATATCAAACCTTTTGATCCACAGTGTAAATACTTGTGTGAGCCAAGTTTTTAGGAATGAACACCCTCATCAGAAAACAGAGCAAAATCAAAGCAACAGCAGAAAAACAACACACATCTCAAGATAAGAGAAAACTGAGTACAATACAAATGCACATCTTATATATGGAATGAAATTTCATAACTCAGAGTAGGATCTTGATAAAAAATGTGAAGTATCACTAAGTTTTAGAGTTAGTTTTATACAGAGCTAGCAAAGAGTGTAAGCAAATTTGACAAAACACTACCCAATCTTAACCATAAAAGCACAGAAATACCGAAATACATGCAATTAGGCATGAAGACAGTGAAATTAAGCCAGGTAGTGCCAAAATTCCAAAGATCTTCGCTAAATCAAGAAACTGTATCCGAATTAAACGGAAATTTTAGAAGTGATGTATGGCTTCTGATGCATATACACTTCTCATGCTAAACGAAGAAGCTATAAACATTTTGAACATTCCAATGTATCTCCATGAAACTAAAGACACAGTACTAAAAACAAAGAAGGAATAGCAGCCAAGGGCCAAATAATTTGTCTTGCTCAAATCTATAAGAACTTTGTAAAAGATGCAAGACCTATTTTCCTCAATCTATTTCCTCAAAAAAAAAGAAAAAAAAAAAAAAAAAAAAAAAAAAAAAAGAAAAAACAGTACACCAAAGACTTTGGTGAAAGTAAGCATTCCTCTAGTTGGAAACAAGAAGGATATATGAGCAAAAATGACAGAACGATAAAATTCTTTAAGGAACATAGTTGTTTTTTCTTTAGCAGAACCGGAGATTGAACTCAGGCCCTTTCATTTTCCAGGGAAGCATTTATCCCATTGAGCAATCTACCCGGCCCCAAAATTATTATTATTACTATTTTTTTTTTTTTGTGGAACTAGGGTCCTTGTATTTCCTCAGGGAAACGCTTATTCCACTGAACCATTTCCCTAGTAAGGAACATAGACTAAGACATCATCAATAAGGTACTAGTGGAAGAATGCAGGAAATCCTGAACTCAGAATGCCTGCTATAGATAATCTTTGCCAATACAGTTCTCAAAAGATAAGCAATGTGTATAGGGAAGCATCAATCTCAGTTACCACTATTGAGATATATGATTATCTACATAAAGAAGTAAAAATCACACTAATAACCTAATTCAGTCACATAGCAGGTTGTGAAGTCAACAGATAAATGTCAACAGCATTCTTCCTTGCCAATAACTGTCTTAATGAAAAAGTGCAACGCCTGAGTTTCAACACAGGAGTTAAAAATTAATCAAAATGGAGTCACAAAAATTCAGTTCTGAGGATGGTAGTCAGAAGCTTATGTTGCTCAGCTATCTCATACATCTTTGAAGATTATTTCTCTTTAACTTTTTTCTTACAAAATTGGGAAAAATTCTTTCATCTCTCATAAAATTAACTATAAATATATAGAATACAGAAAGGAAGAAAAAACAGGCCCCCACATTAAATGGCCCAATCAAGAAATAATCTTATTTTTCATTTTTTTTGTTCCTATCTCAGTCCACCCTGCGGGCAAAGATGGTGCAGCCTGTGCCCCAGATATCAAACCATGGTCCTTGCACTAGCCCCAGTTGCTTCAGCAGGGACTTAAGACCATTGAGCTATGTAGCTTGCCCCAAGAAATGATCAGTTAAATAAATGCAAACGTAGTGATCCGCTTGTCTCAGGATTTTCAACGCTGGCATTACAAGGCTTCAGCAACATGCCTGGTTTGAGAGCCAATAAGAAAAATGGAGGTTTAGGGTCTGACACCACCTTTGTTACCAGGGATGGAAGCTGAGGCTTTCTGATAGCCAGGCCGCTGGATATATACAGCAGCTATCTCCACAACTGAGAAATTGGCATTATATTTATCAAAAGAAATGTTATTTTTGGCCATGAATGAAATGCACAGAAAGTTTATATCTGATACAAGAATGAAAGGCTATAGTCAAAATATCAAATAATGCAAAGGTTAGCAAGCCTGTAGGGGGGATGACATTCTTATGCATTTTTGGTGGGGGTGTAAACTGGTAATGTCACTATGAAAACCAGTCAAGACATTCTTTAAAAAAACAAAATTAACATCAGACAAACATATTTCCCCTAGTAGTTTTCTTCCCAAGACAAGGACATTGTGTAAGAGTGATGTGCACATATACATGTGTAGAGCCACTTAATTTATGCACTTTATTTGCTTATTTATGTATTGGTGGAACCAAGGATTGAACTCAGACCCTTGTGTGTGCCAGAAAAGTGCTTATTCTACTAAGCCATCTCCCTGGTCCCTTACAGCAGCTTAATTTTAAAGGACTACACCTTGGAAATGCCCTATATATAAAACACAGATTAATTCCTAACATAAAAATGTACTTTTAGGCTGGCTAAACAACTCAATAGAGTAAAGCGCCTGCTTACACAAACTCAGTAGCCTGGGTTCGATCCCAGGCCTGCTGTTTCTGTCCCACCCCAGGGATGCACTGAGACAGCAATTGAAACTGGGTATGGGGTGGCATGGCTGCAATCTCAGCTGTTTTGGGGGCTGAATACTGACAAATCCCTGTAAATCCGATCTACATAGTGAGACCTTGTGGATTGTTACTAAAATGTGAAAAAAAATTAATTTTGCCTGTGCCATAAAAAGGAACAACAGAGCTAAGGAGAAACCTCAGCACAATAAATGACAAAATCAGGAAACTTTTGAATCTGGCACCAGGTTCTGCATCATCTCCACCCACGTATGCGATGAGCTAACTACACAGACAGGGCATGTGAGAACATAGTGGTAATATGAGCACTGGGGAAAATGTAAACAGGAAGAGCACTACTACTCTGAGTTGCACACTGAGACCTTGAACAACAAAGATTAAAAAATATAGACCCATCTCTTATGTAGAAAAATGGTTTGCACCTTGAGTTCCTAATATCAACTGAAATGCTGCATGGTTTCTTGTGTAGCAAGGTTGTCACTCTGCTCTCAGTGCCTGGAGAACCAAAAGGGTTGATTTTCTTAGAATTCTGCAACTCAGATTTTTCTTGTATCGAGCCCCATTTTCTGGAGTGTGCTTTCCATTGGTTCCACAGTCAAACACCTTGACCTGAGCTCAGGCCCTCTGTGCAAAGACTTCAGAAGGAGGTTTTTGTCTGTGAGCTGGCCATATACTGATAATTTGGCACCCTGCGCAGCCAGTAGAAGATAGAGGAAAATGGCTTCCCTTGACCTACAGCAGCTCAGGTCCTTCCTAGTGCTTCCACCTCCTGTTCTGGCCTCAATGAAGTATGGGTCCCCTGAGCCAAAAGAGGTCCTTGCTGAGGCCTTTTTCTTGGCATGACAGGCTTGCTATAGGCATATCTAGATTATTTGGGGACCCTGCCTGATCATGTAGTTCCCTTACTCAACCATAGCCTGTTAGTCTGAACCAAATCTGGTTCACCCACACGACTCCTCTCACCTGAAGCCGGCACCTCAGAACAGGACCTGAGCAGCTCCAACCCGAGGCCTACTCAAAGTTGTAGCTCCAGTTGGTGTGCAGCACACCCCAAAATATGCCGGGGTTCTCCTGGGGCTCACAGCAGGAGAGGAATGCAATTTGGCAAGTCCCCATTATCTTTGTGGGAGTTTCGGCCTCTTGGTTCCAGAGAGATCTGAAATCACCTTCATCTATGCACACTATGTATCCACCTCCCAGGGAACACAGAACCTGCATCTCATTGTAACAATTCACTTTGGTTATGGTCTAGCGCAGAGAACAGTCCTGCACCTGGGTATTTCACCGTCCCTCCCTCTGTGGGAGGGCTTCTTCAGTCCTTTAGTCCACTCACTTAAAATCAAAGTGTGCACTGATCCCTTCTGCTCCTCTCTGCTGAACTCAAAGTTGCTAGGTTAGTTTAGATGGGACTAGTGGCCAGTCTTTAGAAGTCACATCTGGGAACTTGTGAGTTGCTGTAGAACATGATTCTCTAGGTTCTTTGTGTCCTCCTAGGGGCACCAATTCCATTTCTTTTGGTTTTGGAACCCATTAGCTCTGAACCTCAGTGTGTGTAATCCAGTCCAAGGGTTTGATGCTCTGAGCCACAAGCCCCCAGGGGATTAATATTTCACTTTTACATTATAGAATTTCTAATACACCAGTGTAGTTTTTACTCTTTCATTTGCTACTTTTTCTACTGCATAATGTGTCCTTTGTGGAATTTTCTTGCAAGGAAGCCTTACCTTCTGGGGTTGATTCACAATGTTACTCATACATTCTTTACTGCAAATAACATATCCATTATCCTACCTTTGTGATATTTCTCCTGAGAACAATGTCATCTGTGGTGTGAGGTAATGCTTTATCTATGCTGTGTTGTAGAACCAGGAGACTGAGAACTTTATAATACATTTTGCTACATATTTCCTATGCATGACTTATCTGCAACCCCAAACTGCCCTTCTCCTGCCCAAACACACTATCCTGAGGTCTGATGTTCGTATTCACTGGACCCTGTGTTTGGAATCCCTCTCCCTCCCACTCTTTCCTGTTGTTATCCAGGGAAATTCAGGATGCAAAGATAGTAGTGGTTTAAGGAAACTTAATATTCTATTCCTCAGCAATAAATGCAGTCTAGGGCCTGGGAGATGGCTCAGGAGAATAAGTGTTTGCCTGCCCAGGGAAAGGTCCTGAGTTCACAGCCATGGACCGAAAAGTAAGTAAGTAAGTAAGTAAGTAAGTAAGTAAGTAAATAAATAAATAAATCCACTGTGCTGTATATTTCTCAGAATTCCTGGATTGAATATATGTGGAGAAATTCAAACCTGCCTCTATATTACCTCAGATGTTTGTTAGGCTGGCTTAAACATAGTTTTTGCTTTATCTGCTAAAATATAAATCTTTTAAGTATACCAAAGTTTAGTTTTCTAAATAATGACCTGAGTATCTTCTTTAAGAGCAAGCTCAGTTCTTAAAACAACTGTCTCGTTGAATATTCAGAGAACTGCACATAACTAAGTGGTTTACAGGCCTGATGGCAAGAAAAACTACTTTGGTATAAGGGCCAACCTAATAGCTCAGCAGATGAAATTGACGCAAGCAGGCGCAGGACCTTTGCCCACAGGACCTGCTGAGAGGGCAATTGACACTGGGCATGGTGCCACATGTCTGTAATCCTAGCTCTTGGGAGGCTGTAGACAGGAGGATAACTATAATTCCAATCTAGCAGGAAGACAATGGGCATCCTGTAGACCCTTGCTTAAATTTGCAAAAAAAATGTATTTGGGTAAAATACCTAGTACAGCATGTCCTGCAGACTGCTATGATCCATTGAGCCAGCCACCAAAACCTGCCTGTAATACTAACATGGGGGACACTGAAACAGGAGGATCACTATGTATTTCAGTTGCATAGCAAGACCCCATACCAATACATAAACAAAAGAAAATAGCTGTAGAGTGATGAGTAGTAGAAACTGGGAAATGCACATAGTAGAAGTGATAAAATGGCTGCATTTCAACACGTGAAATATTGCAGAATTCTCTACTAATGTGTTGATCTTTCACATATTGAGAAAAAGAAGTGAAAATCATTAAGTTAAATGAATAAATGTTACATGTGTATAGAACCAGTTCACCTGTCTTGAAGATTATATAGTATGAAAGAGGACACAGTCACATGATCTAACTCGGATAAATATGTTCCTAAAATTATTCATTTATCTCTATAACATGATAATTTTATCATTCAAATCATAATATCCCCAAATATCTCTCAACTGGAAGGGGTTCATAGTTAGTGTAATGGGTTAACTAAATTTTGTGTTTTTGCTCATCTTTGACAGGTGTACACAAAGGAAGGTGCATAGAAAGGAAGAATCATGATGTGTCGGTATGGACAGTACAATTGGGATAGATAGACCATGCTTCTACACAATTCTATGAGAGGCAAGATTTGCAGTAATGGTGGTTGGACAGGATATTATGTCAGCTTCTAGTACTATGGACAATCACTAGGAAAATAACAAGTTAGAAAGTATTAATTATTGAATATTTGATATGATTCAGGTATAAAAAATAAGATACATAAACAGCTACTCTCTTAATTTACTGATAAGAGACATGCACTATAATAATGTCTGTAAGAATAATATTATGTATGCACCTTGTGCAATAGCAAAACATTATGAAAACAGTTTGCAATGTATTAATTTATCAAATCCATCCTGTTAAGGTTTCTTAAAACTGTCACATTGATATTTGTACTTCAATAAAATTTAAAAAACGATAAAAACTAAATAAATAAATGTGTAAAATTATTTAGAAAATCTTTTGGTTTTTGTTATCTGCTCTAAGCAAAGTGTTTTTATTCCCTGCTCAAAGCCGTTTAGCAATGAATAACTATTTTTTTCAAGGCATCGAGTTGAAACAAATTGTCTCCCTGCCCATCTCCTGTAAGCTTAGTTAAAGATGTATCTTATAAAAATAAGTGCTTATGCCAAAACTGCAAAAGACCCCTTAGTTACAAATAATTTTCAGCTGTGTTAAATGAACGTACTTCTGTCTTATTCTGTGCTAAATAAAAAAATTTTCTTACCAAACAGCATGTGATTCCTGTTATAAATACTCTGTTTTGACCTATGTTCATCATCACTCAGGCTTCTCCTGTGGGAGTGCTTGCTGATGTCCCTGAGCTCAGCACGAAAGGTTCCCAAAACTATGATCTGGATGATCTGGTTCCTTTATTTTGTGATCCATAACATTTGGTCTTGTCCTGGATCCCCTTTGCTTCAGATCAATCATAAGAAGCAGAGTTTTCAGAAACCATCTCCTCGGGGAGACTTCCTACCCGTAGACCATCTCTAAAACCTCATAAACTTTACCAATCAAATTCCACAGCTAGGGGCCCTAAAGATGACTCAGTAGAATAAGTGATTCCCTGGCAAGCAAAAGGGCCTGAGTTCAATCCCTGGTTCCATCAAAAACAAAAGACAACACCAATGTAATGTTTGAGAACATACAATATGGTCAGCGACCACTATTAACAGGCTGAGATTGTTTTCAAATAACTTCTACAGTGGAAACTATAAGGCTAAAATAGAAGACAACAATCAAAGATTAAATTCTGAGTTGCACTGAAGTAAAAATGGCTGTGGTCATTGTAGTGCCAACATTTGTTGTGAAGCCTTATATATTTCATCACCTACAAAGGAAATGCTTAAATCTGCAAGAGATGATGAAGACAATAAAAAGAGTTCACTCAGTGAAAAGGAAAAAATAGAATGGAAATCATGCCATGAATATAGTTAGAAGTTTGTGAACTAAAACTAGAAATCAAAGAATCATTTGAAAGTATGAACTAATATTTTACTATTTTCTCCAACCATTGATTATTGAACAATGCTGTTAAATTTCCATAAGTATACATGTATCCTGTGGTTTGTTTTGCTATTGATTTCTAGTTTTCACTGTACTATTTCACGAATTATATGAATGTTCTATTCTCCAATTTTGCAATTGCTTGAATATGGATTTTGAGCTAGGGTTTGATTTATAGTATTTTTAAAGAAATTATTATATGTGGCACACCAGAAAATATAGTTTCCTTTGGTGGAACATAGCAAAAAACTAGACTAAAATGATAATGCGAATTAAAGATACCAATAATTATGGGCCACAATAGAAATAGTTCTAATAGGACATTTATAGTGATTAATGCCCAAATTTGAATACACACAGCAAGTTCAAAATAAAACACAGAAAAAACACAGAAGACTGAATATGTACCTCAGAATGTTAGAGAAATGAGCACAATAGAAAGAAAAACATTAATAAAGAGATGACAAAGCAGTACACATTGTGAAATTGACCATAAAAATGTACAGAAACAATAAATTTAAGGGATGGTGAAAGCAAATATGAAAAAAAAACTCTACCTAATCACATCAAAAAAGGAAATAAACACCCAAATGCATGCAATTAGACATGAAAATGCAAAATCAACCCAAATTCTCCAAAAATTCCAAAGATCCTTGCCAATTCAAGAAATTGCAATTGAACAAAATGAAAATTTTGAAGCATTATATGTATTCTGATGCACATGCGCTAGTGCTGCTAAACCAAGAAGCTAAAAACACTAGCTTCATTCTAATATATATCAGTGCAACTGAAGAAGTACTGGAAAAAAAAAAAAAAAAAAAAAGGAAGAAGAGACCTGGAAGCAAAGCAATTACTAGTGAAACCTACAAGAACTTTGTAGAAGATGCAAGGCCTGTGTGCCTCAGCCTGTTTCCTACAGTAACAGGGAAGCATTAAACAGTAACAGGGAAGCAGTATTCCTTAACACGTTACTGGAAGTAAGCATTCCTCTAATTCAAAACAAGAAAGGGATACAAGCACAAAGGACAAGCATCATACTGGGCATGGTGGCATGTGCTTATAATCCCAGCAATTGGCAGGCTGAATACAGGAAGATCACTATGAGTCCAATCTGTGTACTGAGACCCTGCAGGCACTGCAATAAACATATTTTTAAAAGATATATCAACTCTTCCTAGAGACAGAGACTGAAAAGTCATTAATGTACTGGCAAATAGAATGCAGGAAATCCTGAACTCAGGTTGCCTACCCTAACCAGTCCTGGTCAATACTATTCTAAAAAAAATAATAATAAGAATAAGAATAATAAGCCAGAATGTTCAGGCAAGTAAAAGAAACAAATGCTGGGGCTGAGAGAAAGCTCAGTAAAATAACTGCTTCCCTGGCAATCACAAGGTCTTGAGTTTTATCTGCAGGTCCAACTAAAAAAAGAAAAGAATAAAATGTGATCTGTATATGGTAGAAAACACTCTATTATCACTAGTGGTAGATGGTATGATTTTCTACATAGATGGAAAAACTACATTAGAAGACACCTAGAACTGATCACCTCATTCAGTAGCTCAGTGGTTACAAAGTCAACAAATAAATGCCATATTATTGTTCTCAACCAATACTGATTTTAACAAAAAATTGTGAGGACATGTGCAATTGATCCCAGGTAGTAAAACATAGAAAACTGAAAATTCAGAGAGAGATTCAATCCTGCACTTAGCAGTCAAGCACCTATGCTGCTGAGCTATCTCCCTGGCTCTTCAAAGATTTTTGTTTAATATAATTTTTAAATAGAATTTGCCAGGTACTCCGAAAACTAACCACAAATAACTAGAATATATAAAGGAAAAGAAGAGGCTGCCACATTAAAAAGGCCCAATCAAGACATGACTATTGAAATCAGTACATACATAGTAATCCTCCTGTCTCAGCCTCCCCATCTTTGTATTAAAAGCATGTGTCAACAAACCCATTTAAGCATTTACAGGGGGAACCATGGGCCAAAGCCAGGTCCTTGTGCTCGTCACCCAGGAGCTTAGACCCATAACTTATTTCCCCAGACCTGGAAGATAGCATTGCGTATATCAAAAATATCAGCATTTCCGTCAAGGGATGAAACTCATATAACACAACACTGTTTCTATCTGATTCCAGAATGAGTGTCTATAGTCAAAGCATCAAATAAAGCAAATGTTAACAAGCCTGCGGGGGAGAGGACGTCATCCTTCTTCATTGTTGCTGCTGCGGGTATAAGATGGTAAAGCCATTATGAAAATCAATCAGGAGATTCAAGTAGAACAATAATAAAATTAGCATTCAAGCCAGGTATTCCACTTGCCAGGCATCTTCCCAAAAAACAGACACCATATAACAGTGATATGTATGTGAACATGTGTAGAACAGCATGATTAAAAAGAGCCACTAATTGGAAATGACTGATGTATCCATCACAGATTAATTCCTAAGGAAAAAGAAATTATACTTTGTGCCACAGAGAGGAACAACCAGGCCTCATAGACAGCTCAGCACATTGATTTCCAACCTCAGGGAGAAGGTTCAAAGCCAGCACCACCTGTCGCACCAGCTCCACCCATGGATGCACTGAGCCAGCCACAGAGAAGGGCAGCAGGTTGCACAATTATAACCAGAGAGCTGGGGAGTCTGAGCACCAGAGAATCATAACAAGGTCAAGTTCAAGCTGCATGATAAGAACTTGAATCAAATACATCAAAAACATAGCAACATGTGGAGGAAAACAGGCGCACTTTGAGTCTGTAATATGAAGTGAAATATATTAGAAACACAAACTGCGAGAATTTCTTTCATAACAAGGTTGTCACTCTGCTCTCAGTGCCTGGACAGGCCAAAGGGATGTTTTTCTGTAGTATTTTCTATACAGTCCAGTCCCATGATCTGCAGTGCACCTTCCTCAGGTTCC
>PVKA01047556.1:0-14260 GCA_004027165.1 Ctenomys sociabilis | reverse complement strand
GCTTGTAATCTCATTGGTTGACCATAGTTTTGTCCCACCTCATGCCCACCTAAGCGAGTTCCCATGTTCTCCACCACCTTAGATCCGCCTCACTGCATGATTTTCCTCTATAAAAGTCCCTGGAAAGCCAGGCGTGGTGGCGCATGCCTATAATCCCAGCACTTGGAAGGCTGAGGCAGGAGGATTGTTGTGAGTTCGAGACCAGCCTGAGCTACAAAGTGAGCTTACGGTCAGCTTGAACTGCATAGTGAGACCCTGTCTCAAAAAAAAAGTCCCTGGAAGAGACAGCTTCCCAGGGACCACCCGCTTGGGCGCTCCCCTTCTGTCCCTCTCTCAGACAAGAGCTTTCTTTCCCCCAATGAATATATTCTGCTCATAACCTCCGCTTGTTCCTAAAATTCATTCTTTCGTTTTAGAGAACACCAACTGGTCCAAGGTACCTTTCAGGTCGGGAGTTTCATTTTCCCCTGTATCTTTTGGAGTTCATCCACCCAAGAACATTGGCTCCCTGTGTCAGTGGAAGGACTGCGAGTTCAAGAGTCCAGCCTGGGCAGGTTAGCAACTTTGCAAAACCTTGTCTCAAAATAGAAACAAAAAATGGCCTGGGGATGCAATAAGAAGTTTGGAGACCACCCTTAGTATAACCAAAAGCACAGTGAACTGAGGGCTGGCTCAGCTCGGTGTTAGAGCCTTGTCTAGCACGCTCAAGGCTCTTCCCAGCATCTAAGAACAAAACACAACAAAATAAAACAAAAAATGCATACATTGTTGCTGTTTCCCTTAAAACAAATGTGCTAGAGAAATTACGCTCTTTAGTTTGAATAGTTGTATGTTGAAACGCTTGGAAGTAGTTACGTATGAATCTTTTATATAAGTTCGTATCTCTCTCATTTAAAAGAAAAGATGAAGGAAAGGAATTAGCCCAATAATTATTTAAAATACTGGGTGCAACTGTTCCTATGAACTAATCCGGGCACTTGGAAGACAATTACACTCAGTGTGAATAACACTGCCAACCCTTTCCAGTATGCTGCACTCCAAACACAATTGTGTTCTCCTTGACAACATTCACTATTACATATGCATATGAAAAACAGGCATTTTCATCAGAATTACCGTAATAGCATTAAGAGATTATTTTTTTCCCAATTTCCTGGGAAGAAAATTTACTTAAATTAGACTATTCATTACTTGACTGCTTCCCTATCTTGCCAGTCTGTTTAAGTAACTGGAGTCCCTGAAAGTATAAACTTCAGACTAGAAATCATGATTTTATACATTAATGGTTCCAAATAAAGGAGGAGGGCCACGTTAGTTCGTGCATCACTTCTTGCTTCTTTCGAGAAAGTTTAAGTCTGTGTTCTGCTTAGAAGAGATAACACTGTTTGTCCCTGTAGGTGGCCCCCTGGTGTAGCCATTAGTTGCTAATTACTTACAAACAAATAAACAATTAAGTCCTTAAGCTGCTGGCTGGCCAAGTGTTCATTGACATGCTAAAACTTTCTAAAACAGGATTTTAATTAGTGACATGCTAAATCCAGCCCCCTTGTCAGCAGGGCTATAAGGTGAACTCGGAAGACCCCTCCCTTGCTCACGCAGGACGGGGGTGGCCAGAAGACCAGAGCTCTCTGCTAGCTCCAGGAAGGATGTCTCCCGGCCTCCAGCAAGGGGCCCAGCTGAGGGAAGGCAAACCGGCACCCCGCTCCTTTTCCATCGAGAGCATCTTAGGACTGGACCAGAAAAAAGACGGTGTGCGGCCACACAGGCCCTGGGCAGATACCTGCAGCTCCTCAGGTAGGCCAGGCCTTCACGTTGGAGCGTTTTTAAATTTTATTTGAATTTATAGTTCTTTGTTTTATGCTGCGTAGAGCTCAGTTTCATTAAATTACATAACCAGGACTAATCAGTATGTAGGACTTGTAATATATCCTGTGGGAAAGAAAGCCTAATTGCCTTAGATCCGAGTGGAAATAAGTTCCGAGGAAATGCCAGAGACCTGCCTTGATTTCAGAAAGTTCTCTGTATTTTACTCTCCAAAACGTAAAAATAAAATACAAATGTTTTCTATACCAAGGCAGGATTTTCATTTCTTGTTTGGCTTTTGGTTGTGGGTTTGATGAGCGGACTCAGTTTTTTTATTTATTTATTTATTTATTTATTTATTTATTTATTTATTTGAAACCCAGAAGGATTCCAGTAGAAAAGCTAGAGAAAAGTTGGTGATATTAATTCTTACAACAATTTTCGGGACACAGGACTGGCTGGCTAAGGTCGGGTTATTTTCCTGATTTTAGGGAAAGATGGTAACCCGTGTCTACCCATCCCGAGTCTGCCCAGTGCGGTGGATCACCCCGTGACAGAAGAAACAGCTTTAAACCACGAACATTACCTCTCAACCTCAGAAACATTGTCCTTGAAAAGAGAGATGAGCCGGTACAGAGGACGGCGACCAAGAACTGCGTTTACTCAAAACCAGGTCAGAAGGGTTTTTGCACCTTCATGGAAAGGTGGAGGCTGTGACCGATACCCTGCCCAGCAAGAGCCCATTCTGGGATTGCAGTTTGGAGGCCATAATGAGACTGGATTATCATGTTTTAACAGTTCCTGGTAATCCCTTAAAAGGCATTGAGATTAATAGCCCAAAGTGTAAATGCAATTATTTAGTTATATAAGTTGAAGCCCGTTTTTGGCGACATAGGGGAGATCAGCATTTTTAAAAACTGTTTTCTTATTCCAGATTGAAGTATTGGAAAATGTCTTTAGAGTAAACTGCTATCCTGGGATTGATATCCGAGAAGACTTAGCCCAAAAATTAAATCTAGAGGAAGACAGAATCCAGGTAATTTTCAGTCTGGTTGTTACTGTTGATGGCTGAAATATTAAGAACAACAAAATAATGTTTCTGAGACTTATTTTAATTTGTCCTTATTTTAGATATGGTTCCAAAACCGGCGGGCCAAGCTGAAAAGGTCCTACAGAGAATCACAGTTTTTAATGGCAAAAAAAAATTTCAAAGCAAATCTCGTGGAATAGACAGAGGAAAACTGAACTTAGGGAACTATCTTTCAATCGTAGGATGTGAAGAATCAGTAGAAACATGAGGCGTTTAAAAAATGTGATGTTTTCTTTCTTGTGTTTAATTCAAATATTATCATTTTTTCTGAAAATAATATTGTAAATAATTATGATTATAGCATGATACATATTACACCGGGCACTTTTACTTACACTAAAGATCTTTCCTATATATTTTAATAAACATTTTCAGAAAAAGCTATTTTTTAAGTAAATAAAGTTAATCTAATAGGTCAATATGCTAAAATCAGTAAATGTGTGACTTTCTATAAGCTGAATTCCATTTCCAAAGTACTTCAAGTAAAACAAGCTGGAGGAGAGGAGTACAGTTTACTTCAGTTAGCTTCCTTCAAGCATATTTTCAAATCTGATTATGTTTTACCATATTGTAGAATATGATTTATTTGGGAATCTTCAGTTTTTATTGTTTTAAGGAATAAATCTTCATATATCAAAACAAAGCTTCTGGCAAGCCAGTTTCTAGTTTGTTTGTTTCTTTAAAAGAGAAATCCTGCCAAACCAGTGATATAAAAACGTCACCTTTCATGTTCACACCACCGCAACTGCACTGCAAGATTTAAGCTGCAAATAAATGCCAACTTGTAAAATAGTTTTCTAGTTCCTTTAATGTGTTCTACTTTCATTCCTTTAAGTGGTGATGATAATCTGGGTTAGCTCTATTTCCAATTTAATTATTTCTAGCCAAGGATACATTTTGTTGCCCTTTACATTGCCTGAGAAAGTGGGATAAAACTGACCTGCCTTTTGAATAATCACGGGAAATAATCATGACAGTTTCTAAGCAAAAGCATACAGAAGTAAAGCAAAATCTGCACAGTCCTGATTCTTCAGAGGCGACCACCCTTCATACCCGCAAGAACATCTCTGTACGTATACGCACATGCATGCACATGGGGGGGCTTTTGCTATTATTATTTTTTATTTTTCTTTTTTTGGCAGAACCGGGGATTGAATTCAGACCTTTGTGCTTGCTAGGGAAGCACTTATTCTACTGAGCCACCTCCCCGGCCCCTGCTATTATTTTTTTTAATCGTGGTGACACTTGATAACCTGTTCTCTACTCTGCCATGACAGATTTACAGTTCTCCTTAATATCTGCTGAACTGAAGGTAATATTTCGAACCATGTACAGACCAAGAAACTGTTCCACAATCCGAGTATTAATTTAAGTGCTTTTCAAATACTACTTTTCACAAAATCCATTTTTAAAGAGACATAAGGGCCAGGGGAGATATCCCAGTAGAATAAGCACGCAAGCACAAGGGCCTGAGTTCAATCCCCAGTTCTGCCAAAAAGATAAAAAATAAAAATAAATTTAAAGACAAGTTTCTCTAGGGTATAGAAAGTATCTACCATGAAACTTAATATTCTACCCCTTGAGGAGTGTAAGGATTCTGGATAAAATTATAGAATCTAGGAAAAAATGAAACAGCATCACAGATATTGACCAGCAGTAATAGTGCACCTTTTTTTTTTAATTCTAGAAACTGTTCACTCCTATAAAAAAGTAGCGAGCAAGTTCATAATATATGAGAATATTTAAGGACCAAAATAATGCACAAGATCACTACTATAGTTTTCCTAAAACCATTTCCAAAAAAAAAACCTAAAAGATAAAGGCTGATCTGGTTACAGAAAATACTGAATCAATAACATTTTAAAACTTATAATTAAAAAACATTATAATTGCTAGTAACTTGGGGAGAAATAATTTTTAAGAAAAAATTGGCCTCTAACTTTGAGGGGATTAAAAGTCTAGCAAAATGGCAATGAAAACCTTCCCAAGAATTCTCTTTTCCTCAAAACACACAGGCTGTAATCCGCAGATTAGGGCTCTGCTCCTGGTAATTCCAGGCCTTTGTCTCCATGAATGCCCAAGACAAGGTGAACGGTAGTAACAAATCAAACTAATGCAGTCAGGCTAATACCTAGAGCGTCTCTATTATCTGGCAACCGCCTAAATAAGGTTCCTTGGTCTCCCATAATGGCATTTGTCTCTTGTGAAGCCAGTCAGACAGCCCATCACCACAGAGCTCAGATGGAAACAATGGCTGTGTGCGCTGGTGGTCAACTTCCGAGCTAATCGCTGTTAATAGCTGCTCTCACCGCCTGCCTCTTAGCACACAGCCCACAAGTGGCATCGATTTCCCATTACCAAACTGAACACACCGCCATCGACCTGGGTCTCATACCCATTTCTAAAGGCAGGGAAATGCGACAGCTCTGTAGACTTGATGCAAAACTCAAGTCCCCAAGACACACAGACATGATGTTTGCATTTCTTTGGAACCCATAGGCTGGGGATTTAGCTCCCGTGGAGCAGTGCCTGCCTGACAACTGTGAGATCATAAATTCAATCCCCAGCACCCGCCTCACAAAAATCTTCAATTACCCAGGTGTAAAATGTTTCACTCCTTCTGATTCTTAGGGGCCAGGGAGATAGCTCAGTAAAATAAGCACTTGCCTGGCAAGCTCAAGGCCCTTAGTTCGATCTCCACTAACCCTCCCCCCCACCAAAAAAGAAAGAAACTCATAGGAATAAGAGTTTCCACACGCTTTTAGCTACATTCAGTACATACTGCTATTCTCTTGTCTCCTCTGTTGCTGCAACAGCAGTTTAAGCCAAGTAGCTCTTTTCTTTGTGATACGTAGCAAATACATTCCTCATGGGGAACTGGTTCATATACGTGGCAGATTAACCAGTGGGCGACTTGTAACACCCAATCAGCATGGGACAGGGGGTGGAAGGCCCGCCTGAGGATTGCTACCCTCAGCATAAAAGGACACCTTGAAGGGAAGATGGTACGCTGTTGATCCTCCCGGAGGAGGTGCGCTGGGTTTCCTGATATGAGCTCAGCCATTGTCGTCATCTGAGAAGCTGCAGTCCTTGCTGTTGTTGAGGATGACTGTGATTCTTCTAGGGGAGCTCTAATTCCTTACCTTGAGCGTCGCTTGCTGGCTCTAGTGCAGATCCCGCAGCCTGATGCTCAGATCCCTCATCGGCTGATGCAGACTTGGGCGAGACATCAGCTTTACACCTGCATCGAGACTCAGGCGGGACATCGCTGCGGCATCCAGGCCCTCCGCTGGATTCTCTGGGTCTCTTCCGTGCGGGCAGATCTCTTACACTCTTCTGCGTACTCTTCCGCATTTGATTCTTTGGGTGAATATTATAACCCTATAAATTATGTGTCCTATATTAAATTGTTTCCCGTGTAAACCCTGACCATAACAATATACACATGGAATCTTAATTTATTTTCTTTCTTTTTTTTTTTAATTTGGCAAATGGTCTCAACTAGGCAGCTGGTACTAGTAGTGACCTACCTGTCTTCAGCCTCCCCAGCGCTGGGTTAGAGTGCACCACCATGCCCAGACTCAGTCACTGGGGACAGGCCGGCAGCGTGCGGGAAGGGGATTGAACCCTGGTCCCTGCATTTGCCAAAGCAGGTGCTTAGTCTGCTGAGCTATCTCGCAGGCCCAGGGCATCTCAATTCTTATCACTTCCCCTTTCCCCCCTTTCCTTCTGTCTTCTCCCCTCCCCAGATTCCACCTCAGTCTCGTCTCTGTGAAGTCCACCCCTCTGTCTCCTATCATTATCTTTTATTTGGGGGGGAGTTCCTAGGGCCGTCCTCGCTCCATTCTCTGTTAGACTCGCCTCTCCTCATTTTCCTCCCTTATTTTATTTTCACCTTTTTTCCTTTCTCCTGCTAATTAGTCTTGCCAAGTGTGTTTGTTGGTGGCAAAAGGCTTTACTGAACACCACAGATGAATCTCCACAACTGACCCTCCAAACTAAAAATGCTACTGTAACCAGGTATGGTGGCACATGCCATAATCCCAGTACTCAGGACTGTTGGGAGTTCCGAGACTAGCGTGACCCTTGTTTTTTCCTCAAGTCAACCTCTCAGTTTAAGGGCTTATAAAAACGTTACTGCTGCAGCTACAAAAGGTGGCTCAGGTTCTCTTATTGATGTGTGTCACTTCTCTGCATGGTAGACATTTCATTTCCATTTCTTACAATTTGCTTTTAAATTTTATAATTTTTGAGCCGGGCGTGGTGGCGCATGCCAGTAATCCCGGCACTTGGGAGGCTGAGGCAGGAGGATTGTTATGAGTTCAAGACCACCCTGAGCTACAAAGTGAGCTTAAGGCCAGCCTGAGCTGCATAGTGAGATCCTGTCTCAAAAAAAAAAAAAATTGTAATTTTTAAGCATAGGAATTTAAGTATTTTAAGTTAAGGCTATCTTTCCCTTTGTGATTTTTCTTCCACTGCTTTATCTGACACTTGCCATTTTTACAGTCACCTAGTATCTTGGTAGCTTATCTCTACAGGGAGATGGCTCAGTGGAATAAACACTTCCCTGGCAAGGGCAAGGGCCTGAGTTCAATCCCTGGTTCCGCCAAAAAAAATCAGATTTTTTTTTTTTTTTTTGTCTTTTTGAGGTAGGGTCTCACTATGCAGTTCAGGCTGGCCTTAAGCTCACTTTGTAGCTCAGGCTGGTCTCGAACTCACACCAATCCTCCTGCCTCAGCCTCCCGAGTGCTGGGATTACAAGCATGCGCCACCACGCCCGGCTCTAAAAATCAGATATTTACACATATTTACTACATTTTTTTTTTGGTCCTGCAGTTTCCTTTTGCATAAAGAATAGAAAGACCAGAACCATTTTCCTTACTAAATTACAAAGCTAAAAGATAATTGTGCTAATAATAAAAATAGTACCACCACTTATTTCATGCCTGCTCCCAGAATTCATATGTTGAACCCTAACCCTAGTGTAATGACACCAGGCAGTGAGACCTTTGGGAAGTGACCATGTCACAGGGGTAAAACCCACATAAATGAGATGGATGTCTCTGTAAAAGGGACCCCAGAACTCACCTCCTCCACTGTGTGAGAACCAGGAAATAGGGGGCCTTGGCCCTGAATCTGCTTACACATTAATGTTGGTCCCCAAGCCTTCAGAACTATGATTACAAAATTCCTGTTTGTGCCTGTAATCCCAGCACTCTCGGGAGGCTGAGGCAGGAGGATTGTTGTGAATTCGAGACCAGCCTGAGCTGCAAAGTGAGCTTTAAGGCCAGCCTGAACTGCACAGTGAGACCCTGTCTCAAAAAGACAAAAAAAAAAAATAAATAAATAAATAAATCCTGTTTGTAAGCCACCAGTTCACAGCTTTTTGTTTTAAATTTAGTACCGGGTCTCACTACGTAGATCGGACTTATACTGATCTACCTGTGTTCAGCCTCCCAAGTGCTGGGATTATAGGTGCACGCCACCATGCCCAGTTCCAATCGCCATCTCAGCGTGCTCCGGGGGCGGGGTTGGCACAGCAAGCCAGGGATTGAACCCCAGCTGCTGCACTCTGCCTAGTAGGTGCCTTGGTAGGCTGAGCTATCTGGCCGGCTCTATTATTATTATTATCATTATCATTATTATTGTGTGTGTGTGTTTGTGTCTGGTTCATCCCACCCTGGGGACAGGGCTGGCACAGCATGTGGCACTGCAGATTGAACCCAATCCCTGCGCTTGCCTAAACTGGCCCCTTAGACCACTCTTGCCAGACTTTTTTTTTTTTTTTTTGTCTTTTTGAGACAGGGTCTCACTATGCAGTTCAGGCTGGCCTTAAGCTCACTTTGTAGCTCAGGCTGGTCTCGAACTCACAACAATCCTCCTGCCTCAGCCTCCCGAGTGCTGGGATTATAGGCATGCGCCACCCTGCCCGGCTTCTGTTTTGTTTTTTAAGACATGGTCTCTCTATGTAGTCCACTCATTTTCTGGCCCAGGCTGGTCCTGAACTCACATAGGTCCTCCTGCCACTGCTTCCCAAGTGTTGGGATCACAGGGGTGTGTCACCATGCCCAGCCTCATTAGCCCTATTTTACAGGTATAAATGGAAGAACATAGAGATCAAATAACTTGATCAGAACCATACAGCTAGGAAGGGGCTCAGCCAGAACTCAGATCAAGTTTAACTCCAAAGTTTCCTCTTTTAAGACTGGGTTTGGGGGCATGTGCTTGTAATCCTAGCTCTTGGGAGGCTGTAAACAGGCGGATCACTAGGAGTCCAGTCCAGTAGTGATACCCTGAACACCCTGTAGACCCTTCCCTAAAAATGCAAAAAAAAAAAAAAAAGTTGCCTCTTTTAATTAATTAATTAATGTATTTTTACTGTTCTTGGAAACTTGAGTCTTACTATGTAGCCCAGCCTAGCTTCACAGTCAAGGCATGGCAGGGGAAAAAAAAGTCAAGGCACTACTCCTCCCTCAGCCTCCCCAGTGCTGGGGTTACATGAAGTGCCTCCAGGTGACAGACCTCTCCAGTAGAATACTGGAGAGGAACACATGGCACCCCATGGCTGCACGCTGGACGAAGTCAGTCATGAATGCCACGTGAACAAAATATCCAGGACAGCCCAAGCCACACAGAAAGTAGATGAGTGGGTGCCAGCAACCAGAAGGTGGGCTGGGGAGTGACCACTAACAGGTGTGGAGAGTGCAACAGGGTGCACTAGAATTAGCTTCAGGGGTGGGTGCCCAACTCTGTGAAGAAGCACTCATCAGAGCTCTCTGGGGATGGAGAACCAACAGCGCAGACGCGCACACAGAGAGATGAAAGTCGAGGGACTGACTCTCGAACATGTGGAGGCCAGGCAAGGCCAAAACCCCACGTGGGACGCTGGCAGGCTGCAGACAGAAATGACTAGAAGTTTGAGGCCAAATTGGGTCAGGCTTGGAAGACAGAAGAGCTGGTACTGCTGTGAAAGGTCAGAGGTCATCTCTTGGCAGAATTCCCTCTTGCTTGGAGGAGGCTAGCTTTTTTATTGTTGTTCTGTTTAAGGCTTCAGCTGATCGGATGAGGCCACACACAGAGGGTAATATGTTCTACTCAAAGTCTTTTGATTCAAAGATTAACTCATAAAAACACTCTTAGGAGTCACTCAAAATAATGTTTGACCAAAGATCTGGGGAATGTGGACCATTCAAAATGGACACATAAAATCAACCATCACAGTATACTAACAACCACTCAATTGTACACTTTGAAAGAATGAATTTTATGGTAAGTTATATCTCAAAAAAAAAAAAAAAAAAAAAAAGAAGAAGTTTTGGGAGACTGGGGAGATAGCTCAGTAGAATAAGCACTTTCCTGGCAAGCACAAGAGCCTGAATTCAATCCCCAGTCCCACCAAAAAAAGAAAAGATTTGGGGCCAAGAAGGTGGCTCAGTGGAATAAGCGCTTCCCTGGCAAGCGTTAAGAGCCTGAGTTCAATCCCTGGTTCTGCAAAAAAAAAAAAAAAACCTAATTTTTAAAGTGAAAAGATCTGTAATCCCAGCACTCTGGTGGCTGAGTTAATCTTTGAATCAAAAGACTTTGAGTAGAACATATTGTCCTCTGTGTGTGGTCTCATCCACACACAATAGGAGGATTACTATGAATATGAGGCCAGCCTAGGCTACATAGTAAGTTGAAGGCCAGCCTGATTTATATAAGACTCTATCTATTATAGAGATATCTACTAAAGGGATAAGCGCAAGAGGGAGAAAACTGGGATTCTGAAGATCTGCTGAAAAGGAAAAGGATAGCCAGTTACATTCATAAGTTCAGCTATTCAGGAGGCTGAGGCAGGAGGATCACAACTTTGAGGTCAACTTGGGCAGCTTAGTCCCTATCTCTAAATAATAAAATGAAATTGAAAGAAAAGAAAAGCTATGCCTGGGATAATTATATTAATTTCCTTATTAAGATGGTTGTATTTAGTGTTTATGTATTTAAAGTGATTATCGCTCCTTGGCCTTTTGGTTAAGATCAAGTGTAGTGGGCCGGGGAGATGGCTCAGTGGAATAAGTGCTTCCCTGGCAAGTGCAAGGGCCTGAGTTCAGTCCCCGGCCCGCAAAAAAAAATGTAGGGGGCTGGGGAGATGGCTCAGTAGAATAAGCACTTGCCTAGCAAAAGCAAAGGTCTGAGTTCAACCCCTTGTCCCACAAAAAAAAAAAAAAAAAAAAAAAAAAAGATCAAGTGTAGTATTTATTTATTTATGTAGTTTTTAGTGAAGGGTCTACAAGGGTCTACAGAGCCTCACTACAAGATCACACTCAGTGATTCTTCTGTTTACAACCTCCCAAGTGCTGGGATTACAGGTGCACACCACCACACCCAGTCCAATTGCCATCTCAGCGCACCCCCCCGCCCCGGGGCAGGGCCAGCATGCAGGCCTGAGAATTGAACCCAGGATCCCTGCACCTGCTTGCAGGTGCTTTAATCCACTGAGTTATTTGTTTTTGTTGTTGTTTTTCCAGGGATTGAACTCAGGTCCTTAGGCTTGCCAGGGAAGTACTTATTCCACTGAGCTATTTCCCCGGCCCCTCCACTGAGTTATCTGGCTGTCCCTAAGTATAATATTGAAAGAGATTAAGGCTTCAATTTGATAAACTCTCAAATAGGTTAAAAAAAAATGTTCTCTGTATTATAATTGCAACATTTTTTTACAGCAGCCAAAATGTACTTAAGTTATACATATGCAAGCTATGTATAAAAAGGACATCTTGCTATGAAGATTAGATGAAGTGACACAATGTTCTAGCAGAATGTACTGTGTCGGTAGCTCAGTACACTTAAAGAAAAAATGAGGAAAAGACAACCCACGTGCCCATCAACCGAGGAATGGATAAAAAAGATGAGGTATTTTATGCAATGGAGTACTATTCAGCTACTCAGCTATAAAGAAAGACAAACTTGAGGCTTTTACAGGTAAATAGGTGCACCTCAAGATCATATTCTTAGGGCCGGCGGTATAGCTCAGCGGACTAAGCGCTTGCTTAGGTAAGCGTAGGGACCAGGGTTTGATCCCTGCTTCCGCTTGCCGCGCCGGCCCCGCCTTCAGGTGCGCTGAGTCGGCGATTGGAGTCCGGGCGTGGTGGCGCGCGCCTGTAATCCCAGCACTAGGGAGGCAGAAAGCAGGAGGATCACTATGAATGTGGGCTGCATAGTGAGACCCTGTGGACAAAAGAAAAAGAAAAACCAAAAAAAAAAAAAGTAAGTTAATTTTGGGCGTGGTGGCGCATGCCTGTAATCCCAGCACTAGGGAGGCTGAGGCAGGAGGATTGTTGTGAGTTCGAGACCAGCCTGAGCTACAAAGTGAGCTTAAGGCCAGCCTGAACTGCACAGTGAGACCCTGTCTCAAAAAGACAAAAAAAAAAAAAAAATATATATATATATATATATATATAAAAAAAAAAAACTTACAAAAAAAAAAAAAAAAAAGATCATATTCTTAGGGGCCGGGGAGATGGCTCAGTGGAATAAGCACGAAGTGCAAGGGCCTGAGTTCATTCCCCAGTTCTGTCAAAAAAAAAAAGAAGATAATATTCTTGTTCTTTTTTTGAATTTTAGAGAAGAGTCTACAGGGTGTTCAGGGTTTCACTACTAGATCAGACTTGTAGTGAGTCTCCTGTTTACAGCCTCCCAAGAGCTGGGATTACAGGCGAAGGCCACCATACCCAATCTCAATTGCGCCCACAGGGTGGGACCGGCTCGGCAGGCTCTGGGATGGAATCCCTGGCCGTGGGCTTTCTTTGTTTGGGATTGAGCGCAGGGCCTTGCACTTGCCAGGGAAGCACTCATTCCACTGAGCCATCTCCCAGGCCCAGCTTGCAGGCACTTGAATCTGCTGAGCTACTTGGCCGGCTCTCAAGATCATATTCATATGTGAAATAAATCAAGGTACAATAGATATAATGAAAGGGAAAGAAATTGCTCAAAAGGAAAGATCAACTGGGATGGGGGAAAGGACAAAAGAAGGATGGAGTATTTTAATATATAATATTATTAACATGAATGTGTTAATATCAATATATTATTAATATGCATTTGATATACACACAAGATAGCTAAAATAATAGTTGCAGGGTACACAGCAGACAAGGAATCTAAAGCCAGGGTTTAGAAAGCGAAGGAAAGCCTGGGGGTGGGACCAGGGCTGCCAAGGCATCTGGTACCAGGGATTGAACCCCGGTCCCTGTGCTTGCCTAAGTGGGCATATCCAATTTTTTATCTAGTAATGGAACTTGCAGGGTTTACTTTTTTATTCCCTAATACACAAAAGGGATTTTTTTTTCTAACTTATTATTTATTTATTTGGTACAGGGTCTCACTACACAGCTGGGACTCATAGTGATCCTCCTGTTTTCAGCCTCCCCAGTGCTGATATTATAGGCATGAGCCATGGTGCCCGGTTTCAGTGGCTGGCTTGGCATGTGGCACAGGGGATAGAACCCAGGTTCTTGAACTTGTCAGGCAGGCAGGTGCTTAAACCACTGAGCTATCTTCCTGGCTCCAAGAGGGATTTATTTTAAGAAATATTTCTGTCACATGCCTATAATCCCAGCACTCTAGGAGGTTGAAGCAAGAGGATCCCAAGTTTGAGCCCAGTCTAAGCAATTTAGTGCATTGGTGAAACTCAGAAAGTTTTGGGCCTGGCATATAGCTCAGCAGCATAAGTGCCTGCCTGGCAAGCGCAAAGTCCTGAGTTCGATCCCTGACATCAAAGAAAAAAAAAAAAAAAAAAAGGCTGGGAAGACAGCACAGTAGAATAAACGCTTGCTGGCAAGTGCAAGGTCCTGAGTTCAATCCCTGGTATAACCAAAAGAAAGAAAAGAAAAAAAAAGGCTACCGAGATAACTCAGCAGACTAAGCGCCTGTCTACACAAGTGAAGGGACCAGGGTTCGATCCCGTGCCGCCCTGGCCTTGGCTCAGGGAGCACTGAGCCAGCCACAGAGTCCAAGCAGCGTGGCGCTCACCTGAAATCCCAGCACTAGGAGGATCACCACGAGTTTGAGCTGTGTAGCGAGACCCTGCACAAAATACAAGATAATAATAATAAGCCAGGCAAAATTTTTAAAAGGGACAAAGCTATATAACTTTTTTTTTTTTTTTTTTTTTTGGTGCAGAACCAGGGATTGAACTCAGGCCCTTGCTCTTGCCAGGGAAGTGCTTATTCCACTGAGCCATCTCCCGAGCCCTAGGCTATATAACTCAATGCAAAAAAGTCCTGGGTTCAATCCCTAGTTCTGGGAAGGAAGGAAAAAAAGGGAGAGGGGCAGGGAAGGAGGAAGAAAGGAAAGATTTTAAAAAAGTAGAGAGGATAGGTTTCCAACAAA
>PVKA01047555.1:0-14260 GCA_004027165.1 Ctenomys sociabilis | reverse complement strand
AAATAAATGATCAGGCAACAGACACAAGAGTTTTCTGAAGACAAATAACCTTTTTTCCTGAATGTAGTCCTCTGACAGGTTTTATGCTGCTTTTGTATTGATTGTGCTTTTCTTGTGTGGCTGGAATCATAGCCCTCAACAATTTGCACACCTCTCCCTGAATATGTTTATGCGTGCACGCCCATGTACACATTTAGGTACTGTTCCTCTGTCTTAGTGACTTTTCTCTCATTGCTAAGTGATGGGTATTCTCCACCTTACTAAAAAAATCTAAGTCATCATGATGACAAGCCAATATGGCACAGGCTACTGGAGGTGATGTGCTGTGCTCCACCTTTCTCCTCAGTGGTCAAATTACAACTTCCTACTTTCTTTTCACAATATCTTGTTTCCTTATTCCTGCCTCCTGCCCAATCACTACCTGCCACGTCATTCAGAGTGCCCCACTAAGCCCCACCTCCATCCTACAGCCACATAGGCCCTACATAGCTTATAATCTCCTGGCCAAGCCTTTAGAAGCTCCACATCAATCCTTTCTTGTGGTCTTTCCTTGCCCAGAATTAAGACCTCTTTTATCTTTCCTTTCTCTTTACTACACTGAAAAACCTAAACTTTTTTTTAAAATGTATTTGGTACAGGGTCTCACTATGTAGCTCAGACTTCTAGTGATCCTCCTATTTTCAGCCTCCTCCACACTGCAATTATAGGTACATGCCACTATGCCTGGTCTTGGTAGCCAGCTTGGCATGCCCAGCAGGGCAGGACCAGCACAGTTTGTGGTACGTGGGATCGAAGCCAGGCCTCTGTGCTTGCTTACGCAGGAGCTCACTCCACTGAGCTATCTCGCCAGCCCAAACCTAATGTTTCTGATGCCCTGACTCAGACTGAGCTGGCCACGCGGCCCTGCTAAGGTTGGAAACTTTCCCTCCATCGGTCTGGGCTCCTGCCAATGGGCCCCTTTCCTTTTTCTGGACCTTTGCCAGCTTGTATCCACCACTGACAGCTCTGATTCCCTCAGGTAGGCCTCTCTCTCTTTTTTTGGGAGTTCCTGTTTTGGTTTTGTTCTTTATCGAAAACTGTGGGTGTGTGTCAGGTCTCCCTCTGGGACTACTGTGTCCCTACTGTCCCTTGGGACATCTGGGACTACTTTGATCTGCAGTCCTCCCAGGCAGTCCCTCAAACTTCCTAATGAAGACTGAGAATGTGGGTGGGGCCCACTCTCTCCTCACTTCTCGACTGAGTGACTACACCTTCGGGGGCTTCGAGACTAGATGCTTCACCCTCAGACCAGATCTCTAGCTTGCCTTCAATCTGGCGGCATGAATGGGAAATACTAACTCCCGTATCCAAAAATACACTCTGCTTGGTTTTCTCTTGACCAATACGCATTCCTTGGGGCTCAGAGATAGTGTCAAACCAAAAGAGTTAAAACTTCTGTTATCACAAGGGCAAGTGGTCAAAAATCCTCCAGAAGCCTTTGTTGCTCTCACGGCAAGCCCCCCCCCCCTTCAGGCTCCCCATACACCACTGCAGCTTTCACTTTGCCTTTTGAAGTTTTCAACTCCTTCCCCTCTTCTGAGTCTCACCCTTCACCGCAGTTTGACACTTCAAATTCCCCTCCTCTGCTCCCCCCTTTGTCCTTCTCTCCCACTTCACCCTTCTCTCAGTCTGCTCTGCCCTCTCCCCTCAACTTGCACCCACAGTCTTTGTCTCTTTTTCCTCCAAGTTTCTCACTTTGGGACACAGTACAATCTGGGAATAGCTAATAACACATTTATTCCCCGGCCGGATGTGCTCCCTCCCCCTGCAATTGGGCGTTCAAGGATAGCAGCCTACAGAGTATAGGCCCTTATCTCTCCTGATCTCCCAATGAGCATGTTACACCTCCTTCAGCCACCTGGGTATGTGACACCCCCTTTGCACTGCAAGAAAGAAATTTTGAGTCAGTAGCTTCCCAGCCCTCTCTAGCCTGAGCCTAACTCAAGAAAGAAAAAAAGATCCTTTCCTCCAGTTCAGTCCCTCAGTCTGCCCCAGATATCCACCACAAGCTACAAAGCTAGAGGAGTCTGCAAGAAAAAATTTGTCTCAGTTGATAAAAGTTACTCCAAAAGTGTTCTATACTAGAGAGGATGCAGAATGGGAATATATACAGAAAAGAAAAGAGTGATGTGAGCAACTTATAGGAAAGAAGGCCAACCAGGAAACAGGCAAAAAATCACGCTTCCCTGGATCCAGACCATTGTGTCCACTACAGGCAAAGAGGGACATTTTAAGCAAAAATGTCCAAAGCTGCTTAGAGAGGGAAAAAAGAAAGTCTTTATGATGGAATCAGAGGAAGTTGCAGAATGATGAGGTTTGTCTCCGCCTAAGTCTCAGCCCCAAACATTAACTGCCAATGTAAGGGGAAAGCCTGTTAGACTCAAATCCCCGTTTGACTTTGTCATTAGCTCCCCAGCCGATGACACCACTTGCAAACCAGAGAGTGCTCAAATTTCTTCCATGTATTCAGGCCTCCCGTATGTTTAGTATTCTACAATATAAAACTGGTAATGATATTTTCTTTCAAATCTGAATATATGCCTTCCTCTTATGTTTTGGGTATTTGTAATAAGAAGTTCATATCAAGCCACCATGAGGTCAACAGTCAAACGATAATTTCCTATGTACGCTATTGATGTCAGATTTTCTCTACAAAATTACATAACCAATCAAGATGCTGTGGTTCAATCCCCAGATCCTCTAAATTACATAACTGTTGTCTGTTATCATTCTACAGGGATTTAGCTACTAGAACATCCATAGTTGATAAGAAATAACACTTCTCTGGTTACTCTTTATATTTCAAAGTGCTTAATACTCAGATAAAATTTTAATAATTAAGTGTATTGCTCTCAACTAAGTATACTAACATTGACCCATGGTCACCTGATCTCCCAGCCAAGCCTGTTATCCCTCTTTCAGCCACTTGGGTATGTGATACCCCCTTTGCACCACAAGAAAGAAATTTTGACTCCCACTGTTAACTTCTACTGCAGTTCCAAATTTGCTCCTGACATTCATGCCAAGCTTAAAACACAGATCTTGGTCCTCCATGCCTTCAATAATAGAGACAAAAATTAACTATACACAAGCGCCAGGTTTTGTCTGTGGCACTTGGAGCTCCCATAAAAGCAGAAAATGCTAAACCTAAACAAAATGATGCCACCAGAGTTTCTCTTAGACCATGTTTTAGGTGAAGCAAAGAAGGACACTGGACACAAGCCTGCCCCAACCTGTGACCACCACTGGGACCTGGTCCTATCTCCAAGTCCAAGAGTCACTGGAAGTGGAAATGCCCTTTACGCCATAGAACAGGTCAAGTCATCCAATTCCCTGCCCTCATAGGAAAATTTGCTGCGGACAGATCCATCAATAGTTGACCTAGGGGCCAGTGAGATAGCACAGAAGTCTAAAGCTCCTTCTTAGGCAAGCTTAGGAAAGCACACAGGGACTGTGGTTCAATCCTGGGCACGACATGCCATACCAGTCCCACCCAGGGTGGGCTGAACTGACCACCAAAAAAAAAAAAAAAAAAAAAAAAGAAATTAAAAAAAAAAAAAAAAAAGAGGGCTGGCAAGATAGCTCAGTGGTCTAAAGCGCCTCTCAGGGACCACAGTTCGGTCCCCAGCACCACATGCCATGCCAGCCCCTCCCCCGAGGGCAGGCTGAGCTGACCCCCTCCCCCAGCAAAAAAAAAAGAATCCATGATGTGTAGTCGAGACACTGAAATAAATAAATAAATAGATAGATAAATAAATAGATAAATAAATAAATAAATAAAAAGAAAGGAAAAATAAATGATTGACCTGTTTGGTCTTACCGCTCAAGAGGAACACCAACGCTCAGGCTCCATGGCCCACATTGAGGGGTCGTTTTCAGAGGCTTGAGTCTCACTGTACATCTTAGGTAGGACACTTTTCTTGTTGATGTGGGGGCCACATACAGTGTTCTTCCTGAGCTTTCAGGTCACTGTATTAGATCTACAGTCTCCATAGTGGGAGTTGATGGCCGACATATACAACCCCTTCAGACAGGGTCCATTCTCTGCCCACTCCAGACAATTTTTCATTCACCATTTCCTTGTGATCCCAACCTACCCCACACTTGTCATGGGGAAAGGTCTCCAAAAGCTTCAGTTCTCTTTCACCTCTCTCCCCACAGTGCTTGTGCTACATATCCAACCTCAATGGACAGCCAGCTCCTGCTTCCCTCTTTCCTTGTTGACCACATCCTCTGGGTCACTTCCAGTCCCTACTCATTCCACCCATGCTACTGCTGTACTAATTCAACTCAGGAGTCCCTTAGCCTTCCCCTGAGTTCTCCAACATCCAATAGCCCTTAAATACCAACAGAGACTCAAGCCGATAATTTGACATCTTCTTGCCAGTGGTTTCCTTAAAACTGCCCACTTGTCATATAGTATTCCCATTCTTTCTGTACTTAAACCTAATGGCTCCTATCATTTAGTTCAAGATCTCAGGGTTATCAATAATGTGGTTACACCCATTCTGACACATGGTTCATAGATGTTAACTCAACAAGACACAGATATTCAAAAAAGGGCAAAATATCCCATAATCAGTAAATCCATAATAATAGAGGCAAATGAGCTTTTGAAGGCCCACCTCACCAAAACTCTTCTTAGAGTTCCATCTGCCTTAGCCTTAGCTCCTTCCCTTAGCTTTAACTAGATTCAGGGTAGTTCCCAAGCACCCACTTTCCTAAGCCCCTAGAGCATAAACATCAGAACTAGAAAGTTCATACTCTTCCCCCTTACCATGGTAATGGTGGAAAGACATATTTGGATCATGGATACCCTTCCTGCTTCTTCCTCTAATCACAACAATAAACTACTTACATTTTTAAACTTTTAAAAAATTGTATACAATACAGGCTCCATGTGATCACTGCTAAGAAGTCCTCATACTAGCGGAAATTCCCAACACAGTTTCCCACATCGGCAGTGCCTGTGGGCCCCTCACCCCCTACCATGATGATGCCCTTACTCAGCAAGAAACAGTTTAAGAGAGTCGTTGCCCCTATATCCAAAAGACAGGAATGATGGGTGTTCTTCACCTTAATAAAAAATTCTGCTAAGTCATCATGGTGGCAAGCCAATATGGCATAGGCTACTGGAGGTGGTGTGCTACGTTCTACCTTCCTCTTCCCTGGTCAAATTACAACTTCCTACTTCCTTTTCACAATATTTTGTTTCCTTGTTCCTGCCTCCTGCCCAGTCACTATCTGCCACGTCATACAGACTGCCCCTTAAGCCCCACCTCCATCCTGGCCCTGTATGGCCTTTGTTCTACCTGGTCAGGCCATTGGAAGCTCCATATCTCTCCTTTCCTGTCATCTTCCCAGTGCCCACAGTAAAGGCCTCCTTTATCTTTCCTGTCTGTTCACTACACAGAAAAACCTAACACTGAGACAAAATACCTGATGCCCAGAATTAAAAAAGGAAACATGTATTCAGCTCACAGTATGTAGAAGATTCAGTCCATACTTGGTTGGCTCCAAGGTGGTGTGGCACATGGCAGAGGGCAGCAGTTCATGGTGGTAGAAAACAAAAGTAGCGAGAGCAAAAGGGAAGAGCTGAGAGCAAGCCTCTCTCCCTTCCCTACATTGTACACAGACTGTATACAGGCTATCTGCCCCAGCATGGATATAGCACACACACCCATAATCCTAGTACTGGATCATGAATCAATCAAAAACTCTAAGAGCCGGGCATGGTGGCGCATGCCTGTAATCCCAGCACTCGGGAGGCGGAGGCAGGAGGATTGTTGTGAGTTCGAGACCAGCCTGAGCTACAAAGTGAGCTTAAGGCCAGCCTGAACTGCATAGTGAGACCCTGTCTCAAAAAGCCAAAAAAAAAAAAAAAAAAAAAAAAAAAAAAAAAAAAAAAAAAAAAAAAAAAATCAAAAACTCTAGAAACTACCCTATGACTGCATGAGGCTTTAGGGGGACATCTAGGTACAAATCATAGCACCCTCCAACCCCCATACATCCACCTCACTTCGCTTTGACTATTCTGGAGAAGGTACACCCTCTCAACATTATCCACAAATAACACCTGGTCAGAAGCTGTGGATTGAGGAATGAGGTTTGGGAAAGAAGCAGATATGAAAATGAGAAGCATGCGTGGTACAAAGAGCACTCTTAAAGAAATGACAAAGCATGTTTGATTAAACCATTAGAACTTTGTTTTTTGGGCCTCAAAAGCATTTCTGTGTAATAAAATTTCAGTACAATGGTCACAGGAAGTACAATACTTTTGGATGAGCCCTCTAATTTGTCTGGAAGATAAATAATTGATAGAATAGCGAAGGGCAAAGTCTTAAAGGAAGAAAATCTGGCTCAGCATGAAGGGAGAAAAGAGCAAAAGTAGAGCAATCAGGTGAAAAGAGGGTGAATGAGAATAAAAGGCATCAAAGACCAGTATTTCCCTGCTTCATAAACTTAATTGGATCCACCTGCAGATTGCGTGGTTCCTTTGATATTTTTCCAGTTGCCTCATGCCATTCTTGGTTTTTTATTGTTGTTTTTTCATTTTTCTTTTGTAGTACTGGGATGGACTTTTTCTCTTTTTTTTAATAAGAGATGTTTTTTGGAGGGGGCAGAACCAGCGGTTGAACTCAGGCCCTTGCGCTTGCAGGCAAGCACTTATTCTACTGAGCCAAATCCCCAGATGCCCTGGGATAGATTTTTTTACTGAACTATACACTCAGACACCACACCACTCCTTAAATTTTGAGGAAGCATCTTAATAAATTGCCCATGTTGCCCTCAAACTTGCATTTCTCCAATTCAGCCTCGCAAGTATCTGAGATTATAGTCATGTACCATCAATGCCAAGATTATTTCTATTCTTATACTTTTAATCCAACCCAAGGTTGATTCACCAGATTGAAAGATGTGTCAAATGAAAAGCTGTAGAATCAATGTGACATTTCTAGGCACAAATAAAGGAAGCAGCCCAATGTAGAAATTCAAGTCATAAAAGCAAGGGAAATACAAAGCCTAGGCAAATAGATATTTTGTTTCTGTTTTTCCTATCACAGTGTTTTGATATCAGTTTTCATTCTCACATCAGAATCAAAATTACACTAGAAAAGCTTCCAAATAGGAGAAACTAGGAGATAGTTCAGGGAGAGACCATTAAAAACAAATAACAGTGAACAAACAATTACAACAAAAATAACATTTGGGAAGACTGACATAAAAACACTGCCCACTACACAATATAAACTTAAACGAAGAGTAATTACCAGTGGAATTCCAAAAGAATTGGCTTGTTTTGGATTGAGGTGGCACTAATGTCTCAAAACTCTTGAGCATCTAGACCTCCAGAATTTTATAGCTTACAGATTTTTATCCCACTTTCCTAGGAATATGTAAGATAGACATCTTTGTTTACATGTCATGACCTAAAACATCCTAAGGAAAATACAAATCTTGTTACCAATGTCTATTCTTGTTAAAATGTTTCACACTATATTATTCTTGGAACCCACAGTTCATCACCAAAAATTAAGGAAATATTCTTAAGAACTCAAAGTTTTCTGAGTGTTGTTTATCAGTACAAAGCCAGCTGTGTGTGTACTGCTCTATGTCATGTTGTTGGCTCATTTTCTCCCTTTGTTCATTATTATTTTTCCTCTAGGGGATTTATTTCTAGAATCTATTAAAATTAGAGAATTCAGTGGAAATGGATATAATAAATAAAAGAGCTTTGATATAAAAAATAAATTCAAAAAAGTACTGGGTTTATTTTTGTGGGGATAGTATAACAAATCTGTGGCTTCTAAGGAAACAGTTTATCTAACCAACCCTCTCAAACCATGAAGAATTAATCTATGGGTTGATTATTTTTTATTTAACTGAAAAAGTAAATGTCCCATGTCAGTTTATAAAACATGCCAAAGAGTAGATATACAAAACTTTCCTAGAGTTTCAAGTCAAATTTGATCAGATATTGCCATTTCGGTCTCAATGTGTAGCCCAGGCTTGACAGTTAAACCCAGTTTTGTTCATTTCAATGGCTTTAGGATCTTCCCAGAGTATTGATGATACACACTTCTGGGTCTGTCTGGGTGGGTCATGGAAATGTGACCTCAGATACTACACATGGGCGCTGGCCTCTTTCTCTCTGGCATTGGTGCCCTGTGCTGCATCCTGACTACCATGAACTAAGTACCTTTGCTCTGCCACAAGACCTTCTGCCATGATGTTCCTGCCTTGAAGCCAGCTGATCACAGACTGAGTGAGAACTTTAGCCAAATTACACTACCCTTCCTTTAAATTCAGATGTCAGATACCATGTCTTGGTTACAAGAAAGCTAATGCACTAGGGAGTACTGGATGCTGCTATCCTCAGGTCACAGTAATTTGCTGTTGTGCCCATTTGGAACCTGTGTGTTGTTCTTATCACTCCAGTTCACTTTCCATGAATATAGAAAGGTGTGTGTGTGTGTGTGTGTGTGTGTGTTTCACGGAAAAAATCAAGTGAAACTACAATAGGAAATAACACCCTTTTCACTATGCAAATTCTAGATGTATAGAACTTCTCTATTCCAAATTTGTGTTTACTACTACACCACTTCTATTATTAATGGCATCATTATAAATTAGGGATTCAAGTTACTTGAACATTTCTTGACTTTTCTGTCAATGTCCATATTCAGCCACTCATTAAACTCTGTGGTTTTCACTTTCGAAAAATCTTGACTTTTCTGTCAATGTCCATATTCAGCCACTCATTAAACTCTGTGGTTTTCACTTTTGAAAAATCTCACATTTTAATCCCTTTACCTCCTACCCCACTGTCAAACCTCTTAATCTGGATTTCCTCTTTGCCTATTTTCTTTTAACCTAACTGCCAAACTTCCATCTAATCATCACTGTAAAAGTCCTATCTCAATATTCCTTCACTTAGAAATTTTATTTTATTTTATTTTATTGAAGAACAAATAGCAATGAGAGTTTCAAATCAAATTAGTGGGGTCAGGAGATGGCTCAGTGGAATAAGCACTTCTCTGGCAAGTACAAGGGCCTGAGTTCAATGCCCGGTTCTACCAAAAAAAAAAAAAAT
The DNA here is from genome assembly GCA_004027165.1 of Ctenomys sociabilis. NCBI lineage: Eukaryota > Metazoa > Chordata > Mammalia > Rodentia > Ctenomyidae > Ctenomys > Ctenomys sociabilis. Next base: position 5,127 of record PVKA01047555.1, on the reverse strand, counting down.
CAAATCAAACCAACTCAAATTAGTACGACAGATTCAATAATTAATACATTGCATATTGTTTTCGTAGTGTTTTTTTTTTTGTTGTCACTTAGAAATTTTAAATGCATTTCTTACTTACAGAATTGCGGCAAAATCTATTAGCATGCAGTGAAAAGTTTTCATACCCTAACTTAGTGTACCTTTCTAACCTCATCTGTAGTCCTTCTGTAACAGAAAATGCCCCACCCCCACCAGTATACTTCAGGTTTTTAGTTGCCCAGGTAACATTTCCTGTTGCAATTCCTGTTACCTTTGTCTCCTAGAAATAGCTGATCACTGTGAGGAATGTTGTAACAATCAATCCCGCCCCACACGCCATTCAGCTTCTGTACTTCCTAAACTCTAAACCACCAGATGACAGCCTGATATTTTGGGAGTGCTACCAATCAGTGTCGATTGATGCAAATCAATCTGCCTCCAAATCCTAGGTGTTGGGCCAGGGAGATAGCTCAGTAGAATAAACGCTTGGCTGGCAAGTGCAGGGTCCTGAGTTCAATCCCTAGTACTGCAAAAAAAGAAAAAAGAGCTGGGGAGATGGCTCAGTGGAATAAGCGCTTCCCTGGCAAGTGCAAGGGCCTGAGTTCAATCCCCGGTTCTGCCAAAAAAAAAAAAAGATATACCAAACCAATAAAAGCTTGGCATGGTGGCGCATGCCTGTAACCCCAGCACTCGGGAGGCTGAGACAGGAGGATTGTTGTGAGTTCGAGACCAGCCTGAGCTACAAAGTGATCTTAAGGCCAGCCTGAACTGCATAGTGAGACCCTGTCTCAAAAAAGACAAAAAAAAAAAAAAAGAAAAAAGAAAATCCTGGGTGTTGTTTTTGTGTTTCCGTTTACCAAGACAAACAGTGCTGATACCTTTGGTAACCAGTCATAGCCCATGTGGACAGGGCAACGACCTCTCCAGGTTCTGATAGGAATGAGTGCCCTTGAGATTGTACCTCATTTCTAAGCATTATGTAGGCTAGTACTAGCTATTTATTTTCCTCCAGCTGAAACATACAGTGTCAGGTGTTTTTTCTCCTATACTTTTCCTCTACCAGAATGCCCTCAACAACTGCAACCACGATTAACTCATATTCAGTAATCCAACTCTCAAATACCAACTTTGCTTTTAATTTTCATTTCTTCCATAACCCAGGTACACAGAAAGTAATTATTTCCTCATGTATACCATTATAAGCACATTTGTATAGTTCTCATTGGTGTATACCATACATAGATTATGTATGTCAATAGTCATGTCCTTTTGTCCATTTGTAGCACAGTTGCAGAGCACTTGCCCAATGTGCAAGGCCTTGGGTGCCATCCTCAGGGTACGTGCACACACACACACACACATGTACACACACACGAACACACGCACACACACTCCACAGAACGTGAAGGAATAAAAATAGTAAAGGAGGTGCACATAAAACACGACTTCTTTAATGAACCAAGCATCCAAATTTTAAAAACTGCAAATGCATGCTTGATCCTATCTATTTCATCACAACTTAATCTTATTAAATGATCATCTATGGAATAGTTCAGGTGGGGCTCACTTACATTTTAATCTGATGACAAAAAGTATTAGTAATCAACCCCTCCCGACTTATCATACTGTAATTACACTTCCCTTGATAGACAAAGATGCCGTTGGTGCCTAGGAGCTATTTCTCTTGGATTTGTAATGCCACGTTTTATACATTCCAGAATCTTTCGTACAGAAAACCAATTATTCCACCAGTTATTGTTCATTTTAGAAATTACCTGAAATCTAAAGTTGCAACTCCACAGAACTTTTTCTTAGAGTTTAATACTCTTGGGAAGACCATTTTGTGACAATTAAATCACTGCAAACTCTAGTCTTTGGAAAACATTTTACTGTACAGGAAGGATAGAATTAAAGGATAGTTCACCTCATTTCCAAAGTCTTCTCTCCAAAATGAGAATCCAGGGCCAAGACCACACAGCATGTGGGGCCAGGGATCAGACTCGGGTCCTTGTACTTGCCAGGTACGTGCTTTAGCCTCTGAGCTATCTCTCTGGCCCCTATACTTCAAAAAGAAGAAAAGAAAAAAAATTAGAACTCATTCATTTTCTGTGTATCTACTCAAATTTTGCCTTCCTCCTTCCATTTTCTCTCTTACCTTTCTAAAAATATTCTATAAAAGTACACATGACTTTCTTCTCACTTTTTTTTTTTAAATGCATTTGGTACAGGGTCTCACCATGCAGCTTGGACTCTTTTCAGTCTCTCCAGTGCTGGGATTATGGGCATGTTCCACCATGTCTGGACTTGGTCACCGGCTGAGTGTGCCTGGGAGCGGAACTGTGTGGTAGGAACCCCAGTCCCTGCACTTACTTAAGTAGGCACTTAGTCCACTGAGGTATCTTGGGAGCCCTCTTGTGACTTTTTTTTTTTTTTTTTTTTTTTTTGTATTTTAGGGAAGGATCTACAAAGTGTTCAGGGTCTCACAACTAGATTGAACTCATACTGATATGCCTGTTTACATCCTCCCAAGTGCTGGGATTACAGGCTGGCACCACACACCCTGTCTCAATTGCTGTCTCACCACACCCCGGGGATAGGGCCTGCACAGCAGGACCAGGGATCCAACTCCTGACCCCTGTGCCTGCTTGCAGATGCTTTAATCTGCTAAGCTATTTGGCCAGCCCTCCCTCTTGTGACTTTGATACAACTCTACTGTATACAACTGAAAAGCTCATACCACATAAAATTTTTGCATAATTTGATGAAAAAATATTGTGAATTTATAGATAAATGTGATGTATGCATCAAGCTCATGTAAATAGAACTCATAGGGCTTAACATTTCTTCTTTCTTTTCTTTTTTTTTTTTTTTGGTGGAACCGGGGATCAAACTCAGGCCTTTGCGCTTGCCAGGCATGTGCTTATTTCACTGAGCCATCTCCCCAGCCACAGGGTTTAACATTTCTCTATTATAATACTTTATTATAATACTGCACTGAATAGTGGAATAGGTTGAAATGCTTCTATTTATGAGTGAAGGTGATAGTTTTGTTATTCTGAAAGACATCCCTCTTGCAATGTCATATATGTGATATTTTTTATATACAAAGGCAAACAGACAACAATGTTGACTACAAAAAGAAGCAATGACGATTCATTGCTATCTCCTTATAAAGTTGAAATTAAACATTTGCTTTATTCAAAAAAAGAAATACTTCTATTTATAACATTTCTAAAATACTTGATAGTTTGGCATTTTTATATTTTATTCGCTGAACATATTAATACTAAGGAAATCTTTTAAAAAGTGTCTCACAATGTATAAAAGGAAGCTCAAACTATTTTGTATTGGGAATGGTAGGGGTGTTGGCAAAGGGTTCCCCAAGAACCTGAATGATAAACTGGAATTTGCCAAACTCATTAAACAGGGAGGGAAGGTTCAGGTAATAACTTCACTTAATGATCTAGGGATGGTAATTAAGATTATTTACACATAAATAATTTAAAATTTGTTTTCAGCTTCTATTAGGTATCGGGCACTGGGTTAGCTGCTAGCGACACCATAATGAACAGAAACACCTGGCAGCTGGTGAAACTCTGAGGAGTTTTTAAAGCTGACTGACAAAAATCTAGCCACAGAAAAGTCCCATTTCAGGTAGTATACAAAGGCCCTACCACATTGGTGAGGTTTGTAGACAGAAATGAGGCCCAAAAACTTGCAGTATGGTGAACTTAGAGAGGCTCTAGTTGGAAAGGTAAGCCAGCATTTATTTAAAGTGAGATATTTTAAACAAGGGGATGATACAATTTATACTGTAAGTATAGAAGCCAGACCAATTAGGAAGCTCTTGCAACAGTCCAGAAAAAAGATGATGGTAGCTTGGACAGGAGTTATGAAGTGGAGGGTCAGCCAAATAGCTCAGTGGATTAAATCACCTGCAAGCAGGCACATGGGCCGGGGGTTTGATCCCTGGGCCTGCTGTGGTGGCTCTGACCCCAGGGTACACTGAGAGGGTAATTGAGACTGGGTGTGGTGGCATGTGCCTGTAATTCCAGCTCTTGGGAGGCTGTAAACAGGTGGATCACTATAAGTAATAGTGAGACCCTGAGTACCCTGTAGACCCGTCCCTAAAATACAAAATAATAATAATAATAATAATAATAACTAACTTGCTAAGTTCTTATAGGATAAATAAGTAACTGATGCCAGAAAAATTAAAAAGGGGGGCCGGGGAGATGACTCAGTGGAATAAGTGCTTCCCTGGCAAGCACAAGGGCCTGAGTTCAATCCCCGGTTCCTCAAAAAACAAAAAAAGAAAGAAAGAAAAATAAAAAGGGATGGCAAGAGGAGAAGAAGAAGGGAACATAGATACGTTATGTTCATATACCAATCCCCTACAGTAAATGTGTTCACTATGGACTGCAAACATGTAACAACTAAAAATAAAAAGAAAAAAATTAATTTCCTTTTGGACCAAACATAACATCTTATTGGTTCCCTCAGGAAATAATGAATGAATCAATAAAATCTTTATATATGTTAAAATAAAACAAAGATGACTCCTTGTTCCCTGCCATGAGCCATCTATGTACTTTTGTAGGAGTCACTGTGCTTGAGGATGAGGTGCATGATCCACAGCTCTTCACTGGCTTCTCAGCTTTGAGGTGTCTGAGACACAACAATGTGATTTACAAGGAGACAACTGGGTCATACGTCTGAAACTCTGAAAGAGTCGAAGATGACAGTCATAAGGCTACTATAGCTCAGAGGATCTCAACTCGCTCTGCAAATAGAAATAATATGGGAAGCTTTCAAAAGTAATGAGAGGCTCTCTGCTCCTGCACGTCCGCTGATAGTGGCTCTTCCCATACAGCCAGTGATCTAGACAAGATGGTGAAGGTCAGAGTGAATGGATTTGGCCATATTGGACGCCTGGTCACCAGGGCTGCTTTTAACTCTGGCAAGGTGGATGTTGTGGCCATCAGTGACCCTTTCACTGACCTCAACTACATGGTCTACATGTTCCAGTACGATTCCACCCACGGCAGTTCCATGGCACTGTCAAGGCTGAGAACGGGAAGTTTGTCATCAACGGAAAGGCTATCACCA
>PVKA01047554.1:0-14261 GCA_004027165.1 Ctenomys sociabilis | reverse complement strand
GGGCTGCCCAGCAAAGCCGCTCATGTTCTCACTGCTGCCGCTGACTGCACGTGACTCTCCCAGTCCTGGTCCAGCCTCAGACTCTGAGGAAGGAGTAAAGTTGCTTTTCCTGACTCTTTGTCCATCACTTCTGCAGTCACGATGCACAGTCTCGGTGCCTTCTTCTCCTCTTAGTTCTCATCTGGGTCCCATACGGCCTCGACTCCCCTTGATTTCTATCCAGGCTGATCTTCCCAAACCCTTGGCACTTTGTTTCAGAGTAGCTGACTGCACTCCACCTTTTGGTCCACCTGAAATGTTAAACTTCGAATAGGTAATTGTTACAAGAAGTAAAAATGACCACTAATACGTTTAAAAATGGTCAACATAATCTCTGGCTATTAGAGAAATGAAAACTACATTGAGATTCCATCTTATTCCAGAAGGAATGGCTATCATCAAGAAATCAAATAAGAACAAATTCTGATGAGACTTCCAGTAAAAAGAAATCCTTCTGTACTGTTGGAAGGAACATAAACTAGTACAATCACTATGGATATCTGTATGGTGATTCCTCAGTGATCTCAATGTATCACTATGTTCAACCCAGATATTTCTCTTCTAGATATCTTCCTGAAAGAATTGAAGATATCATGCTTTAGCAATATAATAATTCCCATTTTTATAACAGCACAATAAATAGTGAGTAAATATTGGAAGTGGCCTAGCTGTCCTTCAATAGATAAATCAATTTTAAATATATAGTGTTTATAAACAATACAATACTAATCCATCATAAAGAAGAATAAGCTTGAGTCTTATAAAATAATAGTGATACCATAATATTAAATTTAATATTAAATTTAATAAACCAGACACACAAGTTTAAGTTTTGCACGCTTTCTCTTACATGAAAAAATCTACCTTATAAGTAAATTAAAGAGCAAAATAAAGGGTAGACAACAGCAGAAAGGGAATTACACAAGATGGAAAGAGACCAAGATATGGACAGGAGAGATAGGTGAGGGAAAATGTATAAACCCTAATTAAGATGTGCTATGTGTATGTACTAACTTCCAATGTTGAATGCAAACATTAAGTTTTGCAAACATGTACAATTAAACACATTAATTAATAAACTTAAAAAGGAGAAAAAAAGGGTGGGGAGATACCTCAGTGGTCTAATCACCAGCCTAGCAAGTACAAGGATCTGAGTTAGATCCCTGGTTCCACATGCTGTGCCAGGCCAGGGTACCAAGCAAGCCACCAAAACCCAGTGTGGCGGCACATGCCTGTAATTCCAGTGATGGAGAGATTGAGTCAGAAGGATCACTATGAGTTCCAGCTGCGTAGTGAGACTCTACCAAATGAATAGATAAATAAATATTGTTTTAAATGGGAGGGCCATTTAGTTTAGGAGTAAATAACCTCTCTCATTTGATAGAACACAACATCATAACCACTTTTTGAGTTCTTTTATATATTTATTAGGTTTGCAGTTGTTTATATTTGCTAATTTTAAAATATAAGCAATACATATTGATTTAAAAAAGAATAAATAATAACAAAGATTCGACAATTAATTCAAAAGTATATTCCTTAAACACACTTTTTGAGGAATATTGTCCATCTCCGAGAAGGCGCAAAACAGTATTATAAAAGGGTAGACCGAGCCCCAACGTGTGTTACTTTTATCTACCAATTCTCTACACGATTGTGTGCTGTGAACATACTTCAATCCACAAAACACAAAGTACAGTATTAGAAAACTTATTACTCTTCCTTAATTCCATGGTTTGCTTACACTCAAGATGGAACATTGCATAGCAACTCCATGTGAATGGATTTGGAGCTGTAAATGAAAGATCCTAATGACTGTCTTCTTTGAAAACATGAAGGGCTCAAGTCAACAACTTCTGCGGATAACCCACTGGAATTCTGCTGAATTCCTGAACCAATAGTACCTTTAGATGCCTATGGAATGCCTATCTGTGAAAGGACTAAACAAAAAAAGGGGCTAAAAAGGAAGGACCATTTTGTATTTGTATGTACAGAATAGTTAGGATAGATATACACCTACTTTCACTTAACTCATGAGAAGAAAGATTTGAACTAATGGTGTTTGGACAGGATACCCTGTCTGCTTCTTGTACTATAGATAAACACTAGGAAGATGACAAGGATATCCTGTCCAAACACTATTAGGCATCTAAAAGTACTATTGATGCGGGAATTCAGCAAAACAAACCAACACGTGTACTAATTATTGAAACTGTCCTATTAATCAGTTTTGAAACTATCTTATTGATATTTGTTTCTCAATAAAAAAAATAAAAATTAAAAACATGAAAGGAAAAAAGGAAGCATCAGAAATCTGATGAAAAATAGAGGAATTTAGCAACACAGTCACTTGGGGCCATTTAGTTTAGGAGTAAATAACGTCTCTCATTTGATAGTCACTTAAACTGTTCATATCGGAGGGTACAAATTGACCTCACAACCACTGAGCACTCAGGATGATGGGTGAAATAATCTTTGGATAAGAAGTCATAAAGTATCATGCAGTAGGAAAACACTGTCATCTATAACAACAAAAGCTATAACACTTAAAGGAGAAAGTTTCAGTTAGTAAAATCTTCAGTTGCTGTGAAAGAGTTTCTTAGCATTGTGACTAAATTTAGGTAATTGGTAATAGAGAGGATACTCAGGCATTGATCAAATTAAAACCATAGAAAGTTCCGTTTATTTATTTATTTATTTATTTTGTTTCACAAAAACTAAGTTCCCTAAATTCTCTAAAACTTTTCAAAAATGCACCATCCAACTTTTTTTTAAGGGATTTCTAATTTTTTGAAAGAGAAATTTTAATTTCATATTTCACTATCAGGATTTACTTAAAATTTAGTTTAAAACAATTATGGGACAGTATGCTATTTTAATTTGGTGTCTTACATAAAGGAAAGTTTTGAAAATAATGTGGATTTAAGATCTTGTGGGAAGATAGCGAAAATCAGGACAGCTGGATCAAATGGGGTATCTAATCCTAGTTTGCTAAGGAGTCTTCACACAGAGCTCCACAACGTTTGTGCCAATCTACAGTCCTACCAACACTGGACAAGCGTTCCTTTCCCCAAATCCCTCCAGCATTTGTTATTGGCTGATTTCTTGAGAACAGCCATTGTTTCTCTAGTGAGAAGAAGTCTCAGCAGTGTCTTATGGTGCATCTGTTGAATGACGAGCGATGTTGAACATCTTTTCATATATTTATTTGCAATTTGTATTTCTTCCTCTGAGAAGTGTGCGTTTATCTCAGATGTTGGTTTTAGGGTTGTGTCTTTAAATTTGGAGTCTTATTTTTTTTTAAATTCATTACACATTCTAGATTCTAGATAGTATCCTTTGTCAGAGGCACAGCTGGCTCAAAACTTTTCCCACTCTTTGAATTGACTTTTCACTCTGTTAATGATTTCTTTGCTTTGCAAAGCCTTTTTTAAAAACTGAGGTCCCAGTAGTGGAATCTTTATAGTATTTCCCAGGATAAGTTTTGTTGAAGAAAATTTGTCAACCCCAATGTCTAGAGCTCTACCTATTTTCTGGTCTGGAAAATTTGGTATTTCTGTTTTAATTTTTAAATATTTAATCCATTTCAGTTTTAGTTCAGTGCATGGAGAGATCTAGTTATAGTTTTTGACATCTGGAAAGGCACATTTTCCAGCGACATTCTTTCTAGTGAATGTACTTGGCCTCTTTGTTAAAGATTGAGTGCCTGAGTGTGGTTGGTTTTGTTTTAATAGTTTTACCTATTTTGCATTCCACTAAGTGGAACTTTGATCCATTTTTATTTTATCTCACTACATGGGGAGAGGTATATCTCTAGATTTAATCTTCTGCATGTTGATAGGCAGCTTTTTCATCAATATGAAGGAACTTATCTTTCATCTAATGCATGTTTTTTGGCCTCTTCATCAAGGACTGAAGAGCTGGGTGTTTTGGGGGTTGCTTATACATGTTCTTTTCTACTCCACTGATCCATGTGCATGTGATTCTATGCCTGTGCCATGCTGGTGTCATCGCGGTAGCATTGTAGCATAACTTGGAATCAGGATTGCGATGCTTCCTGCTTTACTATTGTTACTCAGAACTGCTTTTGCTCTTCTGAATCTCTTTGTGTTCAGGATTAATCTTGGAATTGTTTTCTCTAGTTGAGTGAGAAATATTGGTTTTTGACTGGTGTTACATTGAATCTTTTTTTTTTTTTTTTTTACGGAACCGGGGATTGAACTCAGGTCCTGGCGCTTGCCAGGGAAGTGCTTATTCCACTGAGCCATCTCCACAGCAACAAAGTTACATTAAATCTTGATATCAGTTTTAAAAGTGTGATCCTTTTATTATAGTCATTCCATCTGTCCAGGAATAGAGTATATGTTTCCATTCTCTAAAATGTTATACCTTTTTTCAGAGTACTGAATTTCCAATATAGAGAAGTTTTAATTTCTTTGTTCAATTGATTCCTAAGTGTTGCTATTTTTATACTATTGTGAAAGGTGTTATATCTCTCATTCCTCTCTCAGTGCATTTGTTTTTACTGTACAGAAGTGCTATTGATTTATTTGAAAATGTTGACATTTTATCAAGCTATATATACAGCTGAGTTTAGTCATCAAATCTACAAGTCTTTGATGAAATGTTTTGGGTCTTCTATGTAGAGTATTATGTCATCTAAAGATAATGATAATTTAGATTTAACTTCTTCATTTCCTATCTTTATTCTTTTTGTTTATTTTTCTTGTCTAATTGCTCTAGCCATTGTTTCCTTCAATATAATGAATAGCAACCCCTCCTTTTTTCTGGGTCCCTGATGCATGACATATTGTTTTCTTTCTTTGAGTTTCATTCTATACATTCTTTTGAGTTAGATACATTTCTTGCATGTAGCACAGTTTTGGATCTTGTTTCTTCATCTATTCTGCCAGTTTGTTTCTTTGGATTTATAAATTGAAGCCATTTACATTGATGGTTATAACTGACATGCTGGATTATACTTCTCATAGCATTTTCCTGTTGTCAGTATCTTGCTTTCCCCTTCTGTTTAATTGATTGCCCTGACTGATGGCTTTCTAAAATTTATGTTCTTGGAATTGTGATCATTCTTACTGTTTTCTAAGATATATGTCAGAATATTTTTGACAGTTGATTTGGTGATCATGTATTTCTTCAGTTATTCTTCATTGTAGAAATATTTTTCTATGGAATTTTATATATATTTAAAAAAATTTATTGAGAAAGAAGTAGCAATGAGATTGTTTCAAAACACGTTAATAGTATAGTTATAATAATACATTGCATTGTCTTTGTAGTAGTTGTTCCTAGTACAAGATGCAGACATGATATCTTGTCTAAACACTTAGTTCAAAACCTTCTCATTGAACTAAGAGAAAGAAGCTGTATATTTATGCTATTGTGTATATGCAGGTATATATTTTATCCACTACATAATGGTCCATTTATATCCCCTTTGTTGTTTACTGTTGTCAGAGATGTGTATTTCATTGCCATTCATATATTGCAGGTGCATGATTTCCATTGATTTTGAAAGATAATTTTACAGGGTACATCAATCTGGATTGGGTGTTAGTTTCTTTCTCAGCTTGAAATTCTTCACTTTAAGCTCTCCTTGAGTTGAGAGTTTGTGCTGAAAAATATTCAGTTATTATAATATTTTACTTTATAGATGACTTTTTTCTTTAATCACTTTTAATATTCTGTTCTTGGGCTGAGGTTCTAGAATCATGACTATTGTGTGCCTGGGTATAGATTATTTTAGCCATGGCTCCCTGGAGTTCTCTGTGGCTCACTATCCTTTGCCTGTGTTGGTGAACTTTTCTGGCAGCTTTTTATGGTATTTGCTCTGTCTACAGCTTTCTCATTAATTTCCATCACACTTTCGTTGTTTTACTTTCCTTCATCTGGCAGCTTTTAGATTTTTTTATGATGCCTTGCTATTTTTAAATATCTTTCATTTTGTGGTCACTAAGCACAACCTTGTCTGCTAGATCTGATACTCATTGTTTTGCTTTCACTCTTTTACTCATTTGGTTCAGGGTCTTGCTGTGCAGCTTGGACTTGTAGTGATTCTCCTGTATCAGACTCCCAAGCACTGGATTACAGTTGTGCACCACCATGTCTGGCTTCAATGGCCACCACGGTGTGCCTGGGGTTCCAGGCCTGGAATGGCATGCAGTAGTGGAAATCAAGCCCCAGTCATTGTGCTTGTCAGACAGGAGTTTAGACCACCGAGTTATCTTCCCAGCCTAGATCTGATTTTCTATCTTTACCTTCTTTCTATCTGTTGTGTATACCTTCAGTAGAATTTTTAATATTTTGGAAATATATTTGGACCTGTTCCATGGCTTTTGTTTCTTTCCTATATTGGGCATTTAGGGTTTCCACCGTTTCACTGAGCTCTTCCATTTTTTTTATCTGCTTCTACTCTAGATTCATTAGACATGTTTCCCTTTTTTGTCTTCATTTCATTTCTTACCTGATAGATTATTCTTTCGATAGCCATATCCTTTTATTTCACTTGTGTGGCTATCATTTCAGGAAGATCCAGTGCTTGGCTTCTGATTTTTTTTTTTCTATCTCATTATGCCCTGGGCTTCTCATGGGAGAGCTTGAGACCTGGGTTTGCATTTTGCTTCTGTGTCTTACCATTTTCTATGTTTTATTTTGTTTTACTTTCTATGGTGGTGCTTGTAGATTTCTCAGGTTTCATAGCTTTATTCCTAATATTGAGGCTTCCATAGGAAATGTGTCTTCCTCAGATAGAACTTTTAAATGTAGATGGTTCTTAGTCTTTATGTTTATCAAAGAACCTACTTTCCAATATATTAAGGAGGAAATGTTGATATTTATTTGGCTTAGTCCCTAGCTTTTGGGAATCTTGCATGATACCATTACACCAGCGGTGCTGTTAAGTCCCTAGCTTTTGATACTGAACTACGGTCATGGTTATTATCTCAGACAATCATGAGAATAATAAGACACTGTACACTGCTAGTACACTGCTGCTGCTAGTGTACTAGTGTAGTGGAGACGCTATATCCCAAGGGGCCCAACAAAGCCAGAAGTTGGTGAGAGTGGTGAATCAGGGCTCCGCTGGAGTACACAGATAAGCAGAATGGAAGTAGGCAGGAGTGGGAGCCTTTTACTCTAAGGGGATCAGGGTGAATCCCAGCAGCAGAGCAAGCTACTCCTGGTATATATTGGGTATTATCTAACTATCGAGCCTGCTCCTGTCATTACAGGTACCAAATAAATAGTTACCAGTTTGTCAGTCCTTAGACTATGCTTGGTGATATTTTCACTGCTAATTGTAGTCCAGTTGCCCAGATGTCACACATGTTGTACTTAGTTTTTCTCAGGGCATCTTGACTACATGCACAGTGCCTTATAGAAACATTAATCTTTTCCCCTCATGAACATGTCTTTAATTTTGTCATTTGAAGACTGCTTTATTTACATCTACCTATCAAAGCGCTTGAAAACTACTACTACTACTTCAAAACACTTGAAGTACTTACCAGGACTGTCGTACAGTATCAACATATTTTTCACACTAAATAACCTTATCCATGGAGGGATCTACATTGCTCTTCTTTGGCAAAGGAAGAGGTTTGCCTATGAGTACTCTGGTGGCCTACATCTGTGGGAAGAACTCTGAACTTCTTAACACCTGTGAATGTAGAAAACCTTCCCTATCTTTTCAGATCTACTCCCCTTACCATTTCTGGTGTGCTGTATCACCAGTTGTTGGACTTGCATGGAGAAAGTCACACATAGATCCTCCTCTCCGGTTTTCAGCATAACAAAAAATTGAAGGTAGGGAAGAGAAAGGGTGAGGTAGCAAGATAATGCTTTCCTAGTCACTCTTCCCATGACTAAACTTCCGTAACCACCTGCTCATCCATACACAACATGAACAGAGATAGCATTTGGCCCATGCCTCCTGAGCTACAGCACTTAGGAGGTGACCTTTTCATTTATACCTCCACTTTTCACAAGATTTTCAGTACATGAAAATTCTCCCCGTTCTCTCCATGGAGGGGTGATATGAAGAGTCCAATGCTCATTATCTTGACTTTCCTCCATCTGACTTTCCATTTCCCTCTGCCACCCACATATCTGTAAGCAGTTTCCCTATTAAAATACTCAATTGAAGGCTATAAACAGAAATCTGTTTCACACTTGCACATGGACTGATGCGGTGATCATTCAATGAGTTCAATATTGACCATGAATTTTATATAAAACTAACATACATATGAACACAGTAGTGACCCATTTAAAGCCATTATAAGTGGAATGAAAGGTTAAGTAGAAGACTAAAGGATTAGGTCACTGTTTCCAGTGGATTTAATCACACATTCCTAATGCCTTCTTTTCAGTCCAACTTTATATATTCTTTCCATGTTTACCACATTCTTTTTTACTTTCAAGATATTCTTTTATCTTTTTATGACATCTTAGATCTGTCATTATTATAGAAAACCCCAGGATAATAAAAGATCTAAGAATAATATTTTTAGTAATATAGAATTATATAATTTTCTGTCTTTCAGGACCATGTAATTACATACATTTGCTAATATAAGTAGTCAGAAGACCACCCATGACTTCCAATTTTCAGGTAGCAATTTTTTGCAAACTTCCTACACATCCAAAATAGGCATCTCTGGAAATCATATTAGATGAAAAGTAGCTATAAATTATTAAGTAATAAAATATTTTTTATAATTCAAATTTCTATTATCTGAGCTCATTGAAGCTATAGTCAATTAATTAGAAAAAAACAGTGATTTATTTTGAGTACATTATATTTTGTGGATTTTTCCCTCCATTTTATATGTGAATTTAGGACTATTGCACAAAATACGTTTTCTGTAGAAATATATTGGATTATTTTGCTTAATGCACTCACCTACAATATTTAAATGGCAATGGAATAGCCATATTGGAGAGAACTAAACAAAAAAAAAGGGAATAAAAATGAAGGACCATTTTGTATCTGTATATTCAAAATAGGTTAGAATACATGGTAGATACCATGTCCCAGATTTTTTTGAAAAACAAGCATAAGAACTACTAAAAGAATAAAATAATTCCTTAATTATTATGAAACTTTCATCAAACACAAGCAGCCTAACTGTATTTAACCCTGAAGTGTGAATTATTTAAAATCCTATGGTAATTTTAGTCACTCATTCACCCTATGGAAATGAGCGAAAGGGAGAACACAGCGTTAGCCTTATTCATCAAGCAGAATATGCCCTTCTGAGGGAAGCAAAACCCAAGAGATCAAAGTCAGATGTAAGAATTAGTTTTGTGAGTGCTAAAATTAATAAATTATAAAAGATTGTTAATAATGAGATGCTAAAATTCGTTTGCATTTACTATGTCTTTTTCCCCACTCGGTGGAAGTTTCAGATTTTGTCTTGCCCAAAACGTCAGCAAGCTATTTAGTTGCGTGCTAATACGGACAGCACGCATGCTTAGAGATTTCCCTGTTTTCCATGGGCCAGGCATCCATTCACATGTTAGTAGTTATTTGATATAAGGTCTTGATTTATTTCCTTTCTACTATCCCCTTAGTCCCAGAATGGGAAATAATTCATGTGTTGAGTCTAGAAGATCGTGGAACATCTTAATTAGATGTACTCAGCTATGCTACATAAACGCACTTTAGTAGCTCTCCCTAACACAGGAGATTGTGGTCTTCAGGCAGCAGAGAATGATGACTTTAGACCAGGTTTCTTCTCACTCTATAATTCCACAGAATTTTCTGATTTTTTTCCCCAAATGCAGATCGAAATTTCTGGTTTTAATAGCACCCAAACTTTACTGCAAGATCCTCTCTTCTCCTGTAATTTGTTTTATTTCACTTTCCAGTTTTAAGTTTCCTCTCTTTTTAATTATTTCCCAATAGAAATGAGTCATGATTTGGTGGAAATAAAGTGCTCTTAACCATTGAAAAGTAAACAGAAATAAATTCTGGAATAAATGTTTCTGTTGAGTGGTGTTATGTAAGTGTCGGCCCATTTGTTAGCAACCCTGGGCAGGGACAAAGAACAAAAATGTGACAGAATGTTGAGAGAAGAGATTTAAGCTTTTATATTGGGATCAAGGGGACATAGAACTAATGGAAAGACACAGATTTTGCAGACATCCTACTTATCCTTTTCCTAGCCATTTGGAGTAACTTGGTCTCCTTCAGGAAAAATGACAGAAAGCCAGAAGAGTGGTTGCTCTTGTGAAGAGCCTGTCAGCAGAAAGGCTGCTGTGTCTGCACTAAAGTGTCACAGGACAGTGCAGAGATAGAGAGAGGTAGCTCTGAAGTCAGCACACCACTAACCTTTCCAGGATGAGCAGCCTGAAAACCTAGCTGACCTCTTGGGAGCACAGACGAGCCTTGTGGTAAGTATGAGCCTTACCACCAACCATATTGATCCTACAGCTTTGCCATCATCAAATAACAGTAGGAACAAGGAGAGAAGCAGTCGATGGACAGTGTTGGCTGCCACAAAAAGAGCATGAGACCCTACAGTGACCTCCATTAGACCACAGGTAGATGTGAAAATGCTATCTGGAATTCGGATATGGAGTTGGAAATAAGAGTGCAAATTTTGAGTTACTGAGGTTATCATTCCCTCTCATGCGTATCTATGGGACAGGATATTTAAAATTCAAAGGCAGTTCATGGTTGCTGAGGCTAACTAGGACATTTCTATATAAAATTATTTGGATCCCATAAAACCTTTGCATAAACATATTGATCATGTTTTCAATTTAATTATTGCAAAATAAACTTGACACAAACTGGGGATTTCAGTTTTTAAAAAGAAAAATCACAGAAGAGTTTTCAGATTTTGAGTAGCTACTAAAACAGCAAGAAACCTTCACGTGTCAGCTCTCAGTCTCCAGTTCACCTGGTTGTCTTCACTCCCCTCAAGACTAGAGCTAGTCTGATTTGGCATTAGAGTACCTAAACAGGTCAGAGAAGGGGTGTCTGTCACTGGGCTCTGGGCCACCAAAGTTACACCCACTGCCAGCCTCACACACTCAGGGGGTGCCTCTGGGGACCTGGACTCTTGACTGGCCCTGCTCCCAAGAGTCCTCGGTTTCCCAGATGCTCCATTCTAACACTGGGAATTGTGGTCCTACGGCTGACCCAGCTCAGCCAGATAGTCACATCTCATGTGTACATAATCAGAGCCAGAATAGCTTCTACATCATAGAGAATGTAAGAATAAAAAGCAGGAAGTGAAGGTAGAGAATCACTGTACACAATATTCTCTAATTGTAAAGTTCTGCTCAAAGAAAAACAATTTTCAAAAGGACAGTATCAGAGGACTATAGATGGACTCTCTCCAAAACTAAAAATATAATCTTAATTATTGAAATCTTCTTAGTTAGGCATCACTCCACCTCCCCAGCAAGCTACTGTTTAACAAGTTTAAATAAAGAAATGAATAATGAACATAATATCATTTGACAGTATTTAAATGTCAGAAAGTAAAATAAATGGGAGTTTATTAAATGTCATTTAATAGGGCATAATTATATGCATACATCAGCAATATTGTTATTAGGACAGAGTGGAAGAGCCCAATTCCTGGACACAGACTCCAAGAATTTAAATTTTATCTCTGCTTTTAAATTTGAAATTTAAATTTTATGCTCTCAGGGCTCTTTTTTCCTACTTGTAAACTAGAAAAAAAGGCATTAATCTTACAAGATTTGTGATAATTAAAGCACAAGTTTACTTCTGAATCTAAACATGGTTTTTCCGCTCCTAGCCCCAAAACAGTATCATCTTACTCATATTGTCTAATAAGAAAATAAAACAGAGATCCTAAGTTCATTTTTATAAGATATATTTGGGTCATGTACAATGGGAAAAGCTCATGCTTCACATGAGTAGGGTTTATAGGCACGGTATTTGCGACAACTCTTAAGCATGTATTGCTAGCTGATGTCAAGAACAGAAGCAAGTGCTCCTCTGTCACAGAAGCTGATGACAAGCAAGACCTTGAAATCTTCACATGGTGATGGTTACAAACCAGGAAATGGAACACGAAGCAAAATCAGAGAAGCAGATGTTCCAAATCAGAGGCCAGCACAAGACCTCACAGAAAGATAGAAGGACTAACAGCTCTGAGCTTCCTAGCACAATGTACAGTGGGACTAATTCGACACCTAATTAAATAAAATTCCAGGACAGTCAATTAGTTTTCCCATGAGCAGTTCAATAAGTGGAGTGAGGGAAAGTGGAGAGATACAGGAAGATATGAACCCTGGGATTATGAAAGTTTTAGGGGTGAAAAATAAGAAACATTTCTGGACAGCTGCATCCTTCATCTTCGTGTGTGTCTTTTTACTCTCTATGGTGCTCTATATTGAAATGTGAGGTTTTATTCAGAAACTTTGGGTGTTTTCTTCCTCCTTAAAAACATAATTGGTGCTTTAATAGACATATGATATAAATCCTTTAATGTCTCACAGATTGTAAGTTGAGGCATGAAGTAACAGCTCTGCCTTAATGATTTTTTCCATAAAAATCTCATAAGCTCAGCCGGGCGTGGTGGCGCAAGCCTGTAATCCCAGCACTCAGGAGGCTGAGGCAGGAGGATTGTTGTGAGTTCGAGACCAGCCTGAGCTACAAAGTGAGCTTAAGGCCAGCCTGAACTGCATAGTGAGACCCTGTCTCAAAAAGACAAAAAAAAAAAAAAAAAAAAAAAATCTCATAAGCTCTCTGCATCCTATGATTATTAAAAAATAATTAAACATTGTGAGTGACTATGCCATGTCAGTGACTATGATAAAGGGCAAATGGACATCAACAAGGGACCTTCATCCACACCTAAGGCCCGAAGTTAGGCAGTCATGTTATCTTTATTGCATTGATGTCATTTCCATCACATAAATCTACATTTTCAATAGTGAGTTCATCAGAATCACACAGTTCATGCATGTGGATGTGTAAATCCAATCTCACATCAGAATGAAAGCATACTGAGTGCTTGGGCTTTGCGATGAAGTTGCCCTCCAGGGAAGCCCTTAACTGGCAGGTGGGTACTGACTTTGTGTGCATGTTAAATCCACTTGAGTATCTTTCATAAATCCTGATGCTCTAGCCACACCTGTCACCACTTTAGTGAAAAATCTCTGGAGTACAAATCGGGCATTTGTAGTTTTTAACATTCCCCAAGCAATTTCAAAGTCCAAGTGAGGGATATTCTCAAGCATTTCATTGACACAAAATTTTAGAACTTCGAATTTTGTTCTTTATATGCAATTTCAAGAGAATCTATAGTTTCCATAGCCTTCTACTGTCATAAAGGTAAAAAAATTATTGAAATTATTATTCATTTCTGACAATTTTCAAAACTCCAAAATCCTCATAGAAAGACAATCCAAATGGTTTCTTTGTGCATGCATCTTTTAGTTTTATTACAGTATTTCCATCATAAGTGAATGTACAATGTTCTACTACATGATATTTAAGGACTAGATATTTTGGGAAAACATGCATAAGTTTTAATCTTGGCATCACCTCTAAGACTGGACAACTCAATCTAATTGTGTCTCAGTATTACCATTTATAAAATGGGTCAATAATACAAGCTAACTTGTAGATCTGTAAAAATTAATTTCAAGTCTATCAAAAATTTAGTATTGGGTCAGGGAGATGGCTCAGTGGAATAAGCACTTCCCTGGCAAGCGCAAGGGCCTGAGTTCAATTCCTGGTTCTGTCATAAAGAAAAAAAAAGATCTATCCTCAAAAACTCAGTATTTAGCTATCATCACTATTATTGTGATAACAGAGGAATCAGAAAAAAAGAAGAAATATGTACCAGAAATAAATATTAAAATGAATTTTCCTTCATCCCACACAGACTCATTAATTCATTTAGTGGTTCAACAGTGGTTGATGTATTACATAATAATATCTTCAAATTAGTTATTTAGATTACCAGATGTAAACATCCAAAAGTGGAAAAAAAAGCTGGGCGTGGTGGCGCATGCCTGTAATCCCAGCACTCGGGAGGCAGAGGCAGGAGGATTGTTGGTGAGTTCGAGACCAGCCTGAGCTATAAAGTGAGCTTAGGCCAGTCTGAACTGCAGTGAGACCCTGTCTCAAAAAAAAAAAAAAAAAAAAAAAAAAAAAAAAAAAAAAAAAAAAGAAAAAAAAAAAAAAAAAAAAAAAAAAAAAAAAAAAAACA
>PVKA01047553.1:0-14261 GCA_004027165.1 Ctenomys sociabilis | reverse complement strand
ACAGATTCGATAAATTAATACATTGCAAACTGTTTTCATACTGTTTTGGTATTGTACAAAGTACATACATCTTATTACACTTAGAGACATTATTATAGCATATGTCTCTTGTCAGTAAATTAAGAGTGTAGCTGTTTACTTATCTTATTTTTTATACCTGAATTATATCAAAAATTCAATAATTATTTTCCTAGTGGATGACCATAGTACTAGAAGCCGACATAATATCCTGTCCAACCACCATTAGTGCAAATCTTGCCTCTCATAGGATTATGTAGAAGCACAGTTTTATCTATCCTAACTGTACTGTCTATACACACACCGTGATGCATCCACATGGATGACACAGACAAAGGATCTACAGAATAATGTACAGGACTACAAGATAAACCCTGAGGGGACTTCACTGACCACATAAGAAACATAAAGTACATGTGTTGGTATATAAGTCTTGATCTATCTAGGTCTTAACCATCCAGTAGAAAAGTACAAAAATGAAGTATACATCGCGGGGCCATAATATTAAGCTGAGCTGTAAATGGCTATGGTCGACAACTTCTTTGAATAACTCACTACTGTTGTGGAATGCTGGACTGAGTTGCATTGTGTTGTCCAGTTCAAGCACCTAAGTTAGTTGAGTGACAATGGAGTGCTCACCTTTGACAGGTGTATACAAAGGAAGGGATATATAGAGAAAAAAGTCATGATGCTCCAAATTATGAAAATAGGATTTGCACATAAGAAAAGAAATGCCATTTTATGCACTAGATTTGGAATATCCCACTAGAAACTATCATATGTGTGGAAATCATTAATATCAATTGATGTTTGCAGGCATATTCAGCTTTCTGTAATAATTCCTGCAAATATTAATAACCTTTAAAATTTCCAAAATATGAAAATTCGATTAATTTTAAAAATTATTTTTTGTAACATAATTCTGGCTATAAATTATATCATACGTCTAATTGTGTATGTACGTAGACTGGTATTTATTTCAAGGTAGTGAAATATTTATTACAAAATATTTGTTAGAAAAAACAACACTCGGGCCACGGAGATGGCTCAGTGAAATAAGCACTTCCTTGGCAAGTACAAGGGCCTGACTCAATCCTCAGTTGCGAAAAAGAAAACAAAAAAATTCACAGAAAAAGCAGTACTTTTTTGTCATAGTTTATTTTGAAACATCTTATTTCCCTCCCAACTTCTATTCTCCTATGTAAGATATCCTTCTTAGTAGTAGATCCCCTTGAAAAATAATGCTGGATTTCAAGAAAGGACACTGGTGCATGTTCCAAAAATGAGGAGATGTCTAACTGGGTATACTCAGTGGATGCCCTGAGGGATCAAAAATGGTTGTGGGTTTTTATTTTTGTAGCAAACATTTAACGTGGGAGGTGTTTATTCCTTGCTTCCACAAACATTGCAAATTGTAGCTTGGTAGTGCTATGACATTTTTGTGCTTAAACTTGACATAAAGGGAAGAAAGCCACTCATGTTTGAATGTGGTAGGGTGCTTATCAGGAAGGACCACCACTGACTGAAGAATAGAGATCTATTATTACATTTGTGAAACTAAGTAGCTTCTCTTGCCCCTGCATAATTATGATGTGAGAGGCAGACTTGCAAAACACTGTTGAGATGAAATTTCCTATCAATCATAGCAGATGGGGACAAAAAGAAATATTTTGTTAATAAAACCCAAAACAAAAGTCACTAGCCCTAAAATGCACTTTGAAAAGTTAAAACAATTACCATGAGCTTGATGTTCGTACAAACATATTTTCATAAGAGGAACACTGGGAAACCTTTATTAAGATACCATTATTTTTGTAAAATCTTTAATTGAATACCCAATAATGCTCCTTGTTGGCTTATTTCTTATCCTTCTTACATGTTTAGCTTGAATATCTTACTTTTCTATCTCCTCACCCACTATCTTTTCTTGGTGAGAGACCTAGGCGAATAGCTCTGTGTGAAGTTTGCTTTGGAAAAGGATTCACACATCTCCTTGGGTATACTCAGTGGATACTTTTGCTGGAAGAAGAGCTCCAAATTGTCAAACCCTAGTGTCTTTGTGAAGCTGGTGTTTGTAAGAAAGTAGATTGAATTAATCAGGGTCAGACAGGGTTGGAGTAAATCAACAGAGAAGACCATGAATGGTAGGGGGAAGCCATTGGTGTGCATAAACTCAGGAAATAAGAAAAAGATCATTCAGCTAAGCCTACTGAACAGAGTTTTCTGGACATATCACGTAGGAATGATTGGATAGTGAATGAACATGTCTGCACTTGTATTTCCCCTTGAAAGACTGCTGCACAATGGGCTAATCTGAAGGCTTTTGAGGAGAGTTCTATATGGCGCATTTTCTTCTAAACTGAAAGCTCTCAAGCTCAAGACAAGATATTTCAGTTTTGTGACTTCATTGTGTAGGTTGTCACAAAATGAGGTGGGGAAGAAATATTGCTCTTTAAAAGTTAGTGAACCATGGGGATTTTACGTGGAATTGTAAAGAGTTTAAACTAGTCAAGGAAAGAAATGGCAGATGGACAACTTGAAGAAGGTTTCAGAAACATTTGAAAGACATAGCCATTGATCTCAAAGGGCTTCCTTTCAGAGATATACAGCCTAAGCCTTAGTGACTTCAATAGTTAAGAAAATATCCATGTTATTATTCTGCGCTTTTTTTCTGAATACAGTTTCCACATCCGTCCTCAAGACAAGTTTATAGCCAGCTCCACACAGCACATAAATTGCCATGAAAAGACCCCAAAATGGTTAAATTTCATCAAACAAGTGGTTGCTTTGATAACTCCTTATTAGCATCCTGCTACTAAGCAGAGGATTGACTGAATTAAATTCCTTGTTTTCAAACACCTTTTTGAAAATATAACATATGAAGACTTACTTTAATGGAAGAGACTTCATTTTCAGAGATAGAATCTGAGATACCTTGAGCGGGATGGATTAGACAACTGTACTGATGATATCTGCTGGTCTGTGGAAAGGAGCAGCAAATGCTTAAATTGTTTTGTCTCCTTTTTTCAATTGTTTGTACTTTTTCTCTTTTTAATGTCTTATATATTTGTTTCATTTTTTCTTACTTCTTCCAATTTTGCATGCATATATCTGTTAATATGAAAAACTAGTCAGAAGACAACAATGAATTACAGTGAATACTGTAAAATTCATATCATTTTGTAAAGTAAAATTCTGTATCACTTATAATATTTTTTCTTTTGTATATTTTATTACAGGGACTACAGGGTCTCACTGCACAGATCAGACCCATAGGGATCTTCCTGTTTTTAATTTCCCAAGTGCTGGGATAACAGGAGTGCACTACCACATAAAGTCTCAGTCACTATCTCAGTGCTCCCTGAGGAGCAGAGCAGGCATACCAGGGATTCAACCCCAGTCCCTGCGTCGTCTGAGCAGGTGCTTTAGTCTGCTGAGCTATTTGGCTGGCCCCACACTTGCAGTATTTTTGTTTTAATACAATTTTGTACAATTTTTGAAATTTTTTTGGAAAACATAGTCATTTCCAATGTATGTTGTGTCTTTTTGGAAAATGACATGATTTAATGTATGTTTTGGTAATTATTTTACAACCATTGCAAAAATAAATGATGATGCTTATAAAAATCTTCATTGTATCTGATCTTGTAGCAGTATTTTATACTGCTCATAATTCATTTTGCATTTCTATTCTTTATTGCCTGTTGATGGCCTGTATTCCAACATCATCTCTTCCTAATCAAAATAAAATTCATTTGTGGATTCCAGTGTATCTGCCTTACTCTAGCCTGTTCATTTATCCCCTTACAATTCTGTTTGAGTCTTTTCTTGCTTTCTACCCTGTACAATCTTTCTGGGAAATCTCACCTTCCATCAGTGCTTCTCTATAAGTGTGCTGTTCAACATTGTAGCCACTAACCGTGTATGGATATTTAAATTTGAATTAATGTATAATAAAAATGCATTGAGTTCTGCAGTCACAACCAGATTTAAATGGCCCAAGAACCTTATGTGGCCAGTAGCTATTCTGCCAGTGAATATAAATATAGAGCATATTTATTTTTATCATCACAGCAAGTTCTAGTAGAAAATTCTACTTTTATACAAATGACCTTCAGATAGATCTCTAGCTTAGATATCTCTCTTGGGCCTTAGGCCATAATAGCCTATTGAACATTTCTATCGGGACACACTATAGGCCTCACAGGAAAATTATTTGCACCAAATTCCTCCATCCTGGAAAGTTAAACTGGGGCCTGGAATACTGAGATAAATATTAGTTTTTATTCTTTATGAGGTAAACAGCCATCCAGAAATTTGACAGTTTCCAGCTGGTTAATTTCAAGACTGATACTTCTTTAAAATAAAGAAGAATTCTCATTGCATTTGACAATTTCTAAACTGAATAGTGTCTTACAATGAACTTGTGATGGGCACCATTCTTTCCCATTACCTCTGCCCCCAAATTAATTTCACATACCAAGTGCAAAACGAGGCTAACAAAGAAATCTTTGAGATAGAAATTCCACAGATTGCTTAATTGACACTTTCTGATCTCTCATTTATTTGGACTTCTAAATCAACAGAATTAGACTACAAATTAATTCATTACTGCAAACAATAGAAAATGAGGTCAGGATTATAAGAAGAAGAATAGCCAAGGCAATGAATTAATCCACAGTCAGATATACAGGTTGATCCTTGAAACTCAGTAAAAGTAGGTCAGATTTTCCCCTCTCTCTTAATTACATGTCCACAAGGTTTCTTCCGTGAGATCTGGAAATCTTTTGGCTTATTTCTACACAGTATAATTATATTTCCATATCTGATCTTGTCCAATTTTGAAATGAAATAAACACTAGGAATTAGTCACATTAGCTATTGGAGCCACAAGATTGCATTCATTATGGTGGCATTGTTCAATTATGGACTGCAACCGTCCAGTGACCCCAGGAAAACAAAAATTCAGTTTACAATTAAGAATCTGTAGTACTCCATAAATATATGTATTATTTTAGAAAGAATGCATTATTTCTAGTTCTATCAAAGAGAATCTAGATCAGGAAAGGACTTGAATAAAGAATAATTACACCATGATGAAAAGAAGCTGAATTCACCTTGATTCAAATTAGGTTAGTAATTAGTAATTATTCACCCTAATACAGTGCAATGATCCTTTGGATATATAATTATTAACCTTCAGGAGAGTCAGTGTTATTTTAAAGTAACCGGAAGGTAATATACAATGTTTCCCATTTTACTCACTACCACCTACAACACAATTTTATACTGAGTGTGTGCCTCTATTATCATCACTTCACAAGCCTTGTGAAAGAGTATTTCCTCTCTAACAAAATGCATAGCTCTCATTGTCAGTCTTAGCTTGTCTCCCACCTTCCATGGCTCTGAAATGAACTAACTGTTATGAGTTCAATAAAATGTCTGCTGCTGAAGTCTTCTTTCTAGCAATCTTTAGAAGGCCTTTTCCTGCCAACTATGAATAAGGAGGGATGACTTGAGCTCAATAACTCAAATACTCAGCAAGATCACTGCTACCTTTGCTCATTTGTTGTCTGTTCACTACATTGGGCACCATATACATTTCAGTCTTTTATTGAATCATATTACCAATACACAGGGTCCAGTGAAATTCTCCAGGATGCAGGTGGGAAACTTCAACTCATTTCTCTCATGGGGTGAGTAGGTTCACTGGCTTGCATCATTGAGATATAGTTTTTAAAACATGGCAGTGAAAGGCATTTCATAAAGATATCTATGAGGAGAATTTAAATATATCCACTCAGAGTGATTATGGTGTTGGTCCTCAAAAGATAGATGCACATTGTAACTTAAAGCTGGGTATATTTATGTAATCCTGGGTGTGTTCAGGATTCTAGGATGTGTTTTTCATTGTCTGAAAGGTCACTCATCTGGAGTTGTGTAAGGTTACAAAACATTTACTGGTATTTGCAGTTGAGATATGCTGCCTACTTTCTCTTAGAATTTCTTGAAGATGAGGCTCGGAGGGAGCCCAATTTACAGATAAAAGGCATGGACCCAGGTCCCAGTTTACAGAAAATCTTTCCTTAAAGTGATTAGGGATTTTCTTTTAGAATGAGTTTCCTATAAGAAAGGAAAAGTGGGCTATAGAGATGGCACAGTAGAATAAGGACTTGCTTGGCAAGTACAAGGGCCTGAGTTCAATCCCTGGTCCTAAAAAAACAAAACAAAAACAGAAGAAAGAAAAAAGGACTGAATAATTTTTGTATCCTGGAGATTCAGTTTTCCTCAAAAGTAAATATTTAAAATTATTATTAGCTACTTTCTTTTTGCCTGTCTTTATTTCTTATATCCTATATCCATAAAGTTGTTTAGCACAGAGCCTACATGGTGAGAAAAATGTGTACACATACACCACCTAAAGACAGAAAGATTGAGAAAGAATGCATATATACAACAAAGAACTGAGATAGTATTTTAGAGAAGAGACATGGATTTTTAGATATTACTCCTTCTGACCCCATTTCCTCACCCATATCTTACAGGGTTTTTGTGGATGTAGTGCCTGCCACACTTACCACTTAATAAACTGCAGCAATTGCTTAGTTTCTAAATAGCTGCATAGACATAACAGGCATATTGACATACATAAGTAGACCTACAATATTATGCTTATTGAGCTGGTGTGAAATGTGGCAAAACTGAATTACTCTGGTTCAGAATAAAAAATCTTTTGGCCAGGAAGATAGCAGACCTGTGTTCAATCTCTGGTACCACATGTACTGCTGGACCTATCCTAATTCCGTGGAGGCTGAAATAGAAGGATCACTATGAGTGCAGGCTGAATAGTATGATCCTCTACCAAATGCATAAAGTACTTCTCTTTTTTCTGGTGGAACTGTGGATTGAACTCAGGCTCTTGTATTTGCCATGGAAGCACTTATTCTACTGAGCCATCTCCTTGGCCACAAATGCATAAATTACCAAAAAGAAATCCTTATCTGAGTTTTGATTGTGATAGTTAGCTGTGTAAGCTTGATTAAGTCAGTGTATGCAACTGACATTTCTGTGTATTTATTTATGGTGCTAGTTCATAGTCCTACAAAGAAGCTGCTGTGTGTAAAGTTCTTTACATTTTGTAAAATTTAAGATAAGATTCTGTCCATATCCTGTGCATTTAAGGAGCATTCCAGAGACAAGCCTTCTTTCTGTATGTGTGGGTGTGAGCGTTTTTCTTTTTGTCACAAGGCCTTTTGAAGTGCATCTGGAACCTGTTGAAATTTTAATGTTGCAGCTTCTGATGCTATGTGATTTTAACATCTACATTCTAATTCTTGAGAGGTGCCTTTCATGTGTACAGGCTTGATTCAGGCATATCTCACCCTGGTGTAGTAAAGGGATCCATCTGGGCACTGGATATGGAGATGAGAAGGTAGTAGTGCAGATCTTTTCATCACTTTCTTAGCTACCAGAGTCAAACAAATCAATTAGCAGAGATGAAAGACACAAGACTGGAATCATGTCCTGCTCCTCACTATACAGAACAACATCCTGGCATATAGTAGGTGGCTCGTAAACAGTTGCTGAGGAATTCCAGACAATCTCAGGGTTTCTGACCTCAATAAACCAAGTAACTGAGTGTCAGTTGCTTCTCTGTTCAGTCACTACACACAGCCTTTTACAGAAATTTTGTGCCTCATTTGCAGGAAAATGACTTGTCTCTCACTTATCTTTTCCCCTCCCTTACAGTCAGAATTTTTTTGTATTCTCTTGTGATTTATTTGTATATCTTCAGTGAAATCAGGTGGGATGCATCTTCTAGGGTTTTTCTCTCCCTGTCAGCTTTCAGTTGCTGGTAGGGTTGCCATTTTGGATTGCTAAACGGCCTTCTAATTCCCATTTCATGCCTGGTACTTTGTCTCTTCTCAGTTCTGCAAGACTGTCAGAATCTATTAACTAACCTTGCCTATCTCCTCCTTCAGAAATCTTCAGCCAGACTCCAGTTGCTGCTCTGTATTCTGTTCACTGCTCTGCCACCCTCGCAGGCCTCAGCTGTGACTGAAGAGTCCATGTGAAATTAGGAACTCTGCTGCACAATATGTACATTTTGGATACAATTACCCCCTCTTTTCCTTAAACTCTGTTGTCTTCAATACCAGAAATCTCTCTATGAAAGTGTTTCCATAACATTAAAGCTGGCTTTTATTTAAGCAAATATCTGTGGAAGTTCAAGCTGTGCAACTGACAATGGGTATCCTCTTTGGGAGGAGACACTATACTGTCAGTCACTGTTGTGCATATTTGTTTTTCTGAAAAAAAAGTCTATAAGATTAACTGAAAAAGAAAGCATTTCTTCTGGAATATGTTTGGAGGTTCTCCTTTTCTGTTGAAATTTTTGCACAGAAAACATTTTTCACAGACACATACTAATTATCAAGAATTTTTAGTAATTCCATAAGTGCTAATAAAGTTTTAACATGAAAAATACCTAGAATTTTTGAAATAGCAACTGGTAATTTGGAGATAAAATAATATATTCAGTAAATAAATTTCACATAGCCCAACTAAGCACTTGTACAGACCATTCAGATCAATATTTGATGAGAATGTATCAAAGCAAACTTATTGCTATGAGAAGCCGCTGCTGTCTTTTGATTGAAGTTAATGAAGCAGACATATTAGTATAAAGCACTTGCTGGAGGTATTTGAAACTTGTCCTAGCCACCACTAGTGCTGCTAATGGAAGATAGTAATTACTGTCCACATAATTCTGAAATAATTAGGAAAATGGGCACTTTTTGGAATCATCCTATTAAAATGCAGGTCCAATAACAGAAAAGTTTCTGGGCATGTGCTGACTTGAATCAGTGAAGATAAAAGTGATGGAGTGCCTTTTTACTTTACAATTGAAACCTCTCCTGTGTCGCACGCTATAAAGCTTTAAAAGGACAAGGGAGTGAGAAATCTTACCAATGACACAGAGTGGAGAAGATCACAGTATGTACAGTGTGTTACCATCAGAAATTCACATACCTCCATTACAACAAATGAAATTTAGCCATTCTGTAGTTTGAGGATCACTTTTGCTTTCTCTATGTTAAGAAATATGCCAGATTTGAAGGGTTCTTTGAAACACTTCCTGAAAGCCATATATACATCACAGTGTTGACAAAGAATTCCTGGGACTGGAGATGTTTAGGGCATTGAGCTCCATCTAGGAATAAATCAGGTTGGGGTCAGCAGTGGCAGACAAGTGTGTCCTGCTCCTAGCATCAGGCCGGGGCCCGTTCACTGCACTTTCCTGACTGAACCATGAGAAAATGTAAATGTGGTGTATGTGAAAGAAAAGATGGATGATTCCTGGGAGCATATTGTCAGTTGTGAGATGGCTACCTCCCATGAAGGAGAAGGTGCTGGAAGCAGAGAATCCTGGGAAGCATTAATAAAGAAGAGACAACCTGATAAGCAAACATGGGCTCTGTGGACTAGGGCATGTGCACACTTTCCCAGTCTATTTAAAATGTCTTCACAGTAATTTGTAATTGCAGCTCTCTGATCTGAAAAAAAAGAAAGAAAAGAAAGCCTTGTAAAAAAATGAGTCTGCCTAGAATATGTATGGGAAAACAAGGTGAGATATTTTCTTGGGAGATACTGCACACATCCATAAAAAGCAGTGATAACTCAGGAGAGCTTCAGCATAGGGATTCTGTAATAAAGGATGAAATCATACAGCGACTTCTGCAAACATTTTCATAAACGTGACCTCACTTATTTGCATGGCCACTTGATAAGGAAGGTGGAAGTGCTATCAGCTCTATTTGAGAGATAAAGGAAATGATACTCAGTGAAGCAAAGAAATTGTTTACGGGCAGAACTTCTGACTCCCAGCCTGGTGCTCTGATCACAGCCTGCCCCGAGGGGGGCCTGAAGCATACATGGCCACACTCTGCTCTGGGCTTTTCAGCATCCCTGACTCAGGGGAAGATTGGTACCAGAGTAAGTCCCACTGCCCATCCCTAGTTCCCAGCATTCTTCTGATATAGTGAGGAGCACCCCAGAACACAAGAAAACCTTCTCCTAAAAGGAATTAAAAGAGAAAAGAAGCTGCCACTACAGAAAAGAAAGGAAACCTGTCACAAGTCTCATGTGCTTAAAATCTAACATTCCCTTCCTGCTGTTTTCTCCCTGGACTTGCAGGATGTCTGTGATACAGCCTAACCCTCTAAGCTGGCCATACAAGCCACTCTGTTTTTCTGTCAGTCTCATGCCACCCAGTTTTATCTGTTGAGCCAGGCAGATATCTTTCCCAGAAGTTTTTTTTTTTTTTGGTCAGGTCTAACTATGTAGTTCAAAGTGGCCTTAAATCACTATGTAGTCTAGGCTGCCCTTGAATTCAGGATCCTCTCGCCTCAGTCTCACAACTTCTGGGATTCTAGGCATGAACCACTGCTGACTTTTGTTTTTGTTTTCAGTACTAACGATGGAATCCAGGACCTTGCCTGTGCTAGGCAAGTGTCATAACAATAATCTACCACTCCTGCCATAGCATTTGATGTTGTATTTATTATCAGTACCATACTTTATCTTATGCTATTTCCATTCTGTGGAGCCTTTCCCCACTCTCTTTGGATGAATTATGTCCATGTGTTGTCAGACAGATTCTAGACGCACCACTTTACTCAGGTCATGCTATAGATACAGGACACAGACTGCAGGTCCATTTAGTACCTATTTCATGCTTCAAATCCTGAGTGATTACTTACTGGAGCAGTCACAGTTACTAATCTGATAGCAACTGGCAGACATTTAACTTGATCCTTCAGAGGCAAAAAAAATTAAGGATTTACTAGCAAGCTACTGAGAATTTTAATATGCCAAGAAAAAGTGAGGATATCAAGACTGTCTGGGATTTAGGGATAATTTGGAATCAGAGATTTCAAAATGTCACTAGTGAACTGTGCCTGTTTCATCTTTATTTTCCTCACCACTGGCATTTTCTTTCTCTTGGCTCCTAGGAAATACGATGACCAGTGGGTCTAGTCCTGCATATTTCATAGGCTTTCCACTAGGAAACAGTTCAATAGGTTCTCTGCTACATTTTATTTCCAACTGTCTTACAGGAGTACTGTAAAACAAGACTGGCCCACTTGCTTCCAATTCTTTTTCTCCAGACAAATTGATACATTCTGGGACTAAAATCACTTAACCTAGCACCTAGTACTGAAGACTGTAGGCTATACATCATTTCTAGAGGACAAAGGGAATTATTTGGATCCTAGCAGTCTTTCTGGCTATGATCTTTCACACTGATGCATGGTCTCTGGCACATAGCTTCCTCACTCTGTGAACAGTGGCTTTTCCTGAAACCATTTCGATAGCTCCTTGATGGCTGAGCCCAGTTGCACATGTTACCTTTTTCGATTGTTCATGACACCTAGCATGGTTCTCTGCAAATTCATTTACTTACACATTTGTTTACTGCTTCTTTTCTTGCAAGCCTGTGTTGTGTTATAGGTGAATATTTTTCATCTTGCCAACTCTTGCCATAAATTACTCGCAGTTTCTTACAAATCAGCAGGTCATTTCTCACTTCTATGCCTTCACGTGTTATGTTTTCTCTATTCAAAATGCTTTTCCAGCCTTTCTTCCTGACAACAGAACCTATTCAGCTAGTAACTCTCAATTCAGTTGTGACTACTTCTGCAAAACCTTTCCTGATCTCATCATCTGGTTCCCTCATCCCTAAGCTTTGAGAAATTCTCCTCCTCTGTGATGCCGCAGTGCACTTCATGGCACTTACTGCCTACTTTTGTGCATTATAATGATTTACTTGTCAATCTCCTGAACAAAGTCAGGTTTCTCAACCCTCAGCATCTTCTGAGCACTTGTCAGAAACTCATATTCTTAGACTTCACTCCTTAGATAATGAACCAGAATCTCTAATGACGAGGCCAGTAATATACTTTGATGACCACTCCATGTAATTGTGGTACAGGTTCAATTTTGAGAGCTACCGAGATAGACACTCCCAGCCATCAGGACAGGTTCTGGCTCCTATTATGTTCTAAGTAACATTTGGAAGATTGAGTATTTTAAAGTTGGGATTTTGTATGTTTATTTTTATTGCATTTCATATATTATTATGAGGTAGGTAGCTGATTTCAATTCATTCATTAGACAGTTTGCTCCAGCATCAATTCATTAGACTGTCTAGAAAATCAGAGATTTCAGAATTAAATCAAATTGTTGTAACAATCAAGTGCATATTCTCCCAAACACTGGGTGTATTTTGTGAGCCTTTTATGCTAGTAGACTACCACAGTATCATTATGGTACCTTACATTTTTTATCTTTAACAAAGAGTGAAGAATTCCAGAGGAAACCATGTTCTTACAGCTGCTGATATCTTTTGAACTCTGCATGATTTCAACAGAGGGGAATATCCTCCCTAATTCTTGAATCCCTCCACCTTATCTTTGCAGAACCCAGATTTAAGTTGTAAATAAATTAAAGACTGAAAAATTTCCTTTGGTACATGCTTTTAAGAACTTTATTGCTATCTGTGAGTTACTTGGTTCTTTTCTTTTAACAGTTTATTTTATTATTATTATTATTATTATTTTTTGTCTTTTTTTGAGACAGGGTCTCATTATGCAGTTCAGGCTGGCCTTAAGCTCAATTTGTAGCTCAGGCTTGTCTTGAACTCACAACAATCCTCCTGCCTCAGCCTCCCGAGTGCTGGGATTACAGGGGTTCTTTTCAAAGAGAGCAATTCTGTGTGCACTGGGCTGAGCAGAGCTGTCCTGCAGCTTGGCAAAACCAGTATGAGTGTGTGTGAGAGAGGCTAGGCTGACTCAATAGCTCAATGTTATGCTTTCAGCAAGCTTTTGAGAACAAAGTCTCTGATTTTATTGCTTTCCCTGCCAGTGATCACTACTAGTTTCTTTCAGTGAGACATTCCATGCCTTTGCACTGCATGCCAAAGCAGGGTATCCACTGAACACTCCAACCTCCACACAGAGTGCTGAAATGAGGCCATTCTTGAGGTGACTCTGTCATTCTGCACGCACACACACACACACACACTTTGTGTGTGTGTGTGTGCTCACACTTTCCAATAATCCTTTCCTGCATCCTAGAAAGAAATTGAAAATAAAGACTCTAAGAACAAAAGTCCTGTTATTATACCAATGTAAGATTTTGTTTTTATTGTTTTAATAAAAAACATTAATTTCTGGAAACTCTGTCCGCATTGCAATATGCACAGCTTATGCCACCTTAATATGACTTTATGGAATCATCTACTTAAAACTTTAAGTTTAAAGTTAAACTCAGACCGGATAAAAGCATGAATTATGTAGAGGAGCTTCATATGTGCGATACATGTTAGACTATAAAAAAAATCCCAAAAAGAAGGTTTGCTGTATAGCAACACCCACAAATACTTATAAAGCATAAAGATTGTCCTGGAGTGTCATTCTGTATGTGGTGCAAGAACAATTTAATTTAAATATTTTTCCTAGGTGATTATCATCAATAGCTACGGTTGGGATTAGTGTTCCTTCCAGTGCAGAGACTACAATGTTCTGTATTACCACGTGTTATTACCTACTTTTCTGTCTGTTCTCAATTTTTCATACTTATAACAAAATAAGAGGAAGAGATAATAACAGTTTAGACATCATATAGGGATCAGAAAGTTTGGGTAATAATTCCAGGTCTCTCACAAACTGACTCTACTATTTGAGATAAAACATTAGCCCCTCTGACCTCCAGTTTCTTCATGCAGAAGAAGTAGTGTTGTAGGCAGTGGAGTTAGACAGAAATATTTTTAGGGAATCAGGCACAGCCAGGCCCTCAAAAGAAATAATACAAGAGAAAAGATATCTTGCAACTCTGGCAGGGATGGATGCCCCTGCCATGGGCCAGACCTAAAGACCAAAGATCAAACAAATGCCAACCTCCATAAAGATTGGCATTAGAGATTGACCATCACCCTGAGGGATACCAAAGAATCATTAATCCGACTACTACTGAATAGCTACCCATAAAATCCTATTCTATATTCATACCACCTTGCTACGTGACTCGCTTCCCTATTTGTTCCTGAATTTAATCAATTTTACCTGAGCAATGCTGTTGTAATCCCATGGGCTGACCATAGTTTTGTCCTACCTCATGCCCACCTAGACAAGTTCCCATGTCTTCACCACCTTAGACGGCCTCACCACATGGCTTTGCTC
>PVKA01047552.1:0-14241 GCA_004027165.1 Ctenomys sociabilis | reverse complement strand
GCCATTCATTGAAATATGAGAAAGACACCTTAAACTGGCTTTCCTTCCATCCCCTATTCTTTCCGCCTTCTTTGCTCTTCCTTTTCAAATTATTGTTTATCTCATTTTTTTTTCTTTTTTTTCGGACACGGGGATTGAACTCAGGCCCTTGCATTTGCCAGGGAAATGCTTATTCCACTGAGCCATCTCCCTGGCCCCTGTTTATCTCATTATCCTTTCGATTTAGATTTAGTTGGTAGAGAAGTGTCCGAGTTCAGTTTTGGATCTGTTGATTTCTAGATGACAATTAAATTTCCAAAGAGAGAAGAAGTAGTTAGATAGGACACAGGGATTTGTAGGTTAAAGAAGATAAATGGGTTGTAGAGGTGACTGGAGAATAAAAGTGCACACAAGGTTATTTATTTATTTATTTATATTTATTTTTCTTTTATTGAAGTACAAATATCAATGAGACAGTTTTAAGATACTTTGACAAGATGGATTTGATAAATTAATACATTGCAAACTGTTTTCTTAATGTTTTGGTATCATAGAAGGTGCATACATGACATTATACTTACGCACATTATCATATGTGTGTAAGTATAATATGTCTCTTATCAGTAAATTAAGAGAGTGTAGCTGTTTGAACATCTTATTTTTTATGCCTGAATTACATCAAAGATTCAATAATTAATACTTTCTACCTTGTTATTTTCCTAGTGGTTGTCAATAGTATTTGAAGCCAACATAATATCCTGTCCAAGCACCATTAGTGCAAATCTTGCCTCTCACAGAATTATGTAAAAGCACGGTGTTATCTATCCCAACTGTACTGTGCATACACAGACATCATGATTCTTCCTTTCTATATCCCTTCCTTTGTCTACACCTGTCAAAGATGGGCACTCCATTGTCATTCAACTAACTTAGGTACTTGAACTCGACAGCACAGTCCTACACAGTCCAGCATTCCACAACAATGGTGAGTGATCCGAAGAAGTTGTCAACCATAGCCATTTACAGCTCAACTTATTATTATGGCCCCATGGTGTATACTTCATTTTTATACTTTTCTGCTGGATGGATAAGACCTAGATAGAGCAAGACTTATATACCAACACATGTACTTTATGTTTCTTATGAGGTCAGTGAAGTCCCCTCAGGGTTTATTTTGTAGTCCTATACCTTATTCTGTAGATCCTTTGTCTGTGTCATCCATGTGGATGAATCATGGCCAATGCATGACCAGATTGCTCTCTGTGAGAACCTGAGAGAAAGTTTTCTCTTCATGTGACTCTCCCCAGGCACACTGTAGAACTTCGATATCTTTCCTCTGTGGCTGATAATCTCCTTGTTCAGAAAATTTGGAGCTCAACTGAGTTTCATGATGTTGCAGTACAGGTTCTCCTATGTCCTGAGTCTTTGCTGACCTTGAAAGGCTAGGGCCAAAATGTTGGCTGGCCTTGAGGCTCTTCTATTTCTCCAACTCTGACTTGTGATCTTAGGTTGTTAACCATCCAGAAGAAAAGCTGATTAGCATCCTGCAGCATATGCCATTCACTTTGCCTTATCTGACTCAATCGATTTTAGTTGTTGTACGTTTCCATTAGTATTTCTGCTTTTCGCTTCTTATGGTAGGGAGGGTATATGGTATTTACACATGTGTGGCTGGTTTATTTCACTTATGAGTATATGTTCAAGTGGCATCCACTTCAGTATAAATGCTTCAAGTTTATCATTTTTAATAGCTGAGTAATACTCCATTATATAGAACTACCACATCTTTTTCGACCATTCCTCTTGTGATGGACATCTTGGTTGTTTCCAAGATTTTTTTATCACACATTGTGCTGGTATAAACATACGTACACATATATCACTATGATACAATGTTTTCAGTTCCTTTGGGAAAATTCCCAGTAGGGGGATAGCTCTCTTGAATGGGATTTCCAGTCCTGCATTTTTGAGGAGTCTCCACACTGAACTCCACAATGGTTGCACCAGTCTACACTCCCACCAGCAGTGGAGAAGTGTTCCCATTTTCCCACAAAGTCTCCAACATTGTTGTTGGTTGATTTCCTTATGATAGCCATTCTTTCTGGAGTGAGATGGTATCTCAGTGTTGTTTTTATTTGCAATTCATGGATGACTAGCGATGTGGAGCATTTTTTCATATATTTATTCGCTTGTTTAATTTCGTCCTCTGAGAAGTGTGTATTCATCTCAGATGCCCATTTCTGAATTGGGTCTTTAAATTTGAGGGCCCTGCTATATCTTAGTTCTTTATATATTCTAAACAGTAGTCCTCTGTCTGATTGCTTATTAGTTAGGATTTTTTCAAAATTTGTGGGTTGTCTTTTCTCTCTGTTGACAATTTCTTTTGATATGCAGAAGCTCCTTAAGAAGAATTGATCCTAGTTGTTTCAAGTGCTTCCCATGCGAATATGTTTGTTCATGAACTCTTTACCTACCCCTATGTCTTCAAGAGTTCCTCCTACTTTCTCTTCCAGGAGATTGAGTGTTTCTGTTTTAATGTTTAGATCTTTAATCCATTTTTACTTTAACTTAGTGCATGGTGATAGAGCTGGTCAAGTTTTAGTTTTCGGCATGTAGAAAGCCATGTTTTCCAGCACCATTTGTTAAAGAGGCTATCTTTCTTCCAGTAAGCTTCTGAAGCCCCTTTGTCAAAGATCAGATGGCTGAGTGTGATTGTAGATGCCTCTGCATCTTGTAATCTATTCCACTGATCCTCAGGTCTATTTTGTTGCCAATAGCATGTTGATTTTATCACAGTGGCTTTGTAGTGTAATTTCAAGTTAGGAATTGTGATGCCTCCTGCCTTGTCTTCATTGGCCAAGATTGTCTTTGCTATTCTAGGTCGTTTGTAGCTCCAAATAAATTTTAAGAATGATTTCTCTATGTCTGGGAGGCATGTTAGTGGCAGTGTAATAGGGATTGCATTAAATCTGTACAGCAATTTTGGGAGAATGGCCATCTTTACAATGTTGATTCTTCCTATCCAGGAGCATGGAATATCTTTCCATTTTCTGAAATCCTCTATAATCTCTTTTCTTAGGGTGCTGTAATTTCCTATGAAAAGATCTTTGACTTCCTTGGTTAAGTGAATCCCAAGGTATTTCATTTTCCGCGGTGCTATTGTGAAAGGTATTGTGTCTGTTGTTTCCCTTTCAGTGTGCTTGTTATCTGTGTAGAGGAATGCTTTTGAGTATTGATTTTGTGTCCTGCTATGCTACTGAATTTCCATATCATTTCTAGTAGTTTCTTGGTGGAATTTTTGGGGTCTTCCAAGTAAAGTATCATGTCATCTCAAATAGTGATAATTTAACTTCTTCTTTACCTATTCTTACTCCCTTTATTTCTCCTCTTTTCTAATGGCTGTTGCTAATGATTCCAAGGCTATATTGAATAGGAGTGGTGATAGAGAACATCCTTGTCTTGTACCTGATTTAAGAGTAAAAGATTTCAGTTTTTCACCATTTAGGATTACATGTGCTTTAGGCTTGTCATAGATGGCTTTTATCAAGTTAAGATAGAGTCCATCTATTCCAATTTCTGTAAGACCTTGAACATGAATGAGTGTTGGACTTTCTCAAAAGCTTTCTCTGCATCAATTGAGATGATCATGTGGTTTTTAGATTTCAGTCTATTAATATAGTGTATTACATTTATACATTTTCAAATATTGAACCATTCTTGCATCCCTGGGATGAATCCTACCTGGTCGTGGTGTATGATCTTCTTGATGATTTGCTATATTCTATTTGCCTGGATTTTGTTGAGTATTTTTGCATCTATATTTATGAGGGAGATTGGCCTGTAGTTCTCCTTTTTGGTTGTGTCTATCTCTGGTTTTGGAATCAGTATTATACTTGCCTCCAGAAATGATTTTGGGAGGACTGTTTCCTTTTCAACTTCATTGAAGAGTTTGTGGAGTGTGGGGATTGTATCTTCTATAAATTTCTTGTAGAATTCAGCTGTGAATCCATCAGGACATGGACTTTTCTTTGTCGGTAGGTTTTTTTTTTTTTTTTTTTTTTTTTTTTGGCTTTTTGAGACAGGGTCTCCCTATGCAGCTCAGGCTGGCCTTAAGCTCACTTTGTAGCTCAGGCTGGTCTCGAACTCACAACAATCTTCCTGCCTCAGCCTCCCGAGTGCTGGGATTACAGGCCTGCGCCACCACGCTGTCAGTAGGTTTTTTATTACGTTTCATATTTCGTTGGCTGTTATGGGCTTATTGAGAGTTGTTATAACGATTAAGTTTTAGTAATTTGTACCATTCGAGGAATCTGTCCATTTCTTTTGTGTCTTCTGTTTTGTGAGCATAAAGATTCTCGAAGTAACGATTGATAATCTTCTGAACTTCCAGTGGGTCTGTGGTGATTTCACCCTTTTCCTTCCTTATCGCTTGTACTTGAATTTTCTTTTGCCTCATTTTGATGAGGTTGGCTAGAGGCTTATCAAGTTTATTTAGTTTTTCCAGGAACCAACTTTTTGATTTGTGGATTCTTTGAACTGTTTTCTTCATCTCAATTGAATTAATTTCTGCTCTAATCTTTATGATTTCTTTCCATCTTTGCGCTCTGGGTTTTGTTTCCTCTTCTTTTTCTAGTTGTCAGAGGTGCAACATCAGGGTGCTAATTTGTTCCCATTCTGTTTTCCTAATGTGTTAGTTCATAGCTCTGACTTTCCCTCTAAGAACTGCTTTCATTGCATCCCATAAATTCCGGTAAGTTGTACTTGAATTTCATTGAATTATAGATGTTGTTGAATTTCTTGTTGAATTTCTTCTGCCACCCATTGATTGCTGAGTAGGGTGTTGTTTAGTTTCCATGAATTTAGTGGGATTTTCTGGTTTCTTTTGTCATTTATTTCTAGTTTCATTGCATTGTAGTCAGATAGTATGTATGGGGTAATTTCTATTTTCTTGCATACACTTAGTCATGACCTCTGGACTAGTATGTTGTCTATTTTGGAAAATAACCCGTGTGCCGCTGAAAAAAATGTGTATTCAGTGTTGGGTGGAACACTCTGTATGTGTCTACCAGGTCCATTTGTTCCAAGCTCTGGTTCAGTTCTGCTACTTCCTTCCTAATTTTTTTGTCTGGTTGACCTATCTTTTTGAGATTAGGGGGTGTTAATGTCTCCTGTTAAGATTGTGTTCTTAGACATTAAGTTTTTCATGTCCCTTAAGATTTGTCTTACATAGTTGGATGTTCCTGTGTTTGGTGCATAAATATTTATGAGTGTTACATCTTGCTCTTGAATTTTCCCCCTGACCAATATATAGTGGCCCTCTTTGTGTTGTTTGATCATTCTTGGTTTAAAGTTGAGACTGTCTGAGAATAGAATTGTTACTCCTGCTTTTTCTGAGGTGCTGGGGCATGTAGTATTGTTTTCCATCCTTTGACTTTGAGCCTATGAATGTCCTTTTGAGTTAAGTGTGTTTCTTGTATACAACATATTGTTGGATTTTGTTTCCTAATCCACTGTGCCAGTCTATTTCTCTTAATTGGAGAATTGAGTCTGTTTACATTGATGGTTATAATTGAAATGTGCTGACTTATGTTTGTCATGATATTTACTTGGTATTGTTTACTCCTTTGTAACTTGTGTTTAATTGTCTGTCCTCTTCAGTGGGTTCCTTCCATTCTCATTCATGGAGTTCTGGTCATTGTGGTCTCTCTAGAACATCTTTCAGCAGCCTGTGAAGGGCTGGTTTTGTCATCATGAAATTCTTTATTTGTTCTTTGTCGTGGAAGTATTTCACTTCTCCATCAAACTTGAAAGAGAGTTTTGCAGGTTATAATAGTCTGGGCTGGAATTTTTTTTTTGTGTAGGACTTGAAGAACTCTGCTCCATGCTCTCCTTGCCTTCCTTGCTTGTGTAGAGAAGTCGGCTGTAATTCTGATGGGTTTTCCTTTGAATGTGATCTCCTACTTCTCTCTAGCAGCTTTCAGTATATTATTTTTGTGTCAGATATCTGGGATCTTAATTATTATATGTCTTGGTGTGTTTCTACTTGGGTTGAAGTTGTTTTTTGTTCTGTATACTTTGGTGACCTGAATGTTGGATTGTTTCTTCATATTTGGGAAGTTTTCTGTGATTATTTCTCCCCAAATTCTTTTTATGTCATTTCTATTTACTCCTTCATTCTCATTGATACCAATTATTCTCACATTGTTCATCCTGACATCATCTTGCAGGTGATGGATTATTTTTTCCTGCATTCTCATTGTTTTTAAGAGATCCTTTCTCACCTTTTCATTAGCTGCTCCAGCATCTTCAAGATCTGAAACTCTGTCTTCGCTTTCACTCAAATGGTTTTGTAGACTCGTGATTGCTATTTTTAGTTCTTCTATATCTCTTTGACTGTGTTTCATGTGTTCTATTTCTTTTCTGTATTGCTCATTCAAGGAATCCATCATACTTCTGATCTCTTCAATTTTTTTTTTATCCATGTCTTCTTTAAAGGTAGTTATTAATTCTTTTTCTGCAGTGTTTCTTCCAAGTTGGGTTTCCTCTGTATATTTCTGGAGTTGTTTCTGTATTTTAGATGCTATGATTTCAAAGAATTTTCTTTTTCAAGAATTCTTTTTTGATTTCAGAAATTATTTCTGCTTTTAGTTCCTCATGATCTTTCTGCTGTTGTTTCTTTGCTTTAGATGCTGTTAATTCATACATTTCAGCTGGAATAGTGCTTTCTGCACTTGTTCTGGGTGAGCATAGTTTTTCCACCCAATGTTTCTGGAATTCAGTCTTTATTTCAGATACTATGTATTCAGATATTTCTTTTTTAATTTGGGTGATTACTTCTCGTTTTATTTCCTCTATAGCTTTCTTCTGTTGTTCCTTTGCTGCTATATCTGTTAATTCCTTCATTGTAGCTGAGCTAGTGTCCTCTGCCCTTACTGATGGACTCGAGGTCTGGGATTGCATTTTTCCCCTTGTCTTTGTCATTTTGTATAGCACTGACCTTTTGACCTCTGGTGTAGAGCTTTGGTGCAGCTATAACTTTAGCTTGTTATGAGATTCGAGTTTGAGTCTATTAAGTTTGAGATTGTCCAGGTATGCCTATCCTGGATCTAGATGTTGTGTTCAGTTCCTTTTTTGCTGCAGCTCTTTTGGTTCCCCTTTGTTGGTTCTCTGGTCAGGCGAGCATGAACCAAACTGGGATGCAGAGCAAGTAATGAAAATTCCCCGTGTTAACTGGCTTTGGGGCGAGGGTCCAGAAACTTGCTGGGGTCAGCCCTCCTGTGTCAAGCTGGTCGCTCTCTAGGTGGGCGGGCCTGGGCTTTGTTGGGTGTTCTGGGCTCACAAAAGGATAGTGGATGATCTTATTCACCAAGTAGGCTGTACTGGGTGAGCCAGCCTGTGCTGGGTCTGGGTCTACAGGCCATAATCTGAGAAGGCTGGGAAATGTCACTCTGGTGAAGAGGGTCTGGAGCCCTCACTCACAGGCCAGGCTACACTGGGTTTCGGGCCATGGTGTGGTACCCGGGATTGCTGAAAAATGTCCCTCTGGCATGGCAGGCTTGGAGTTCTCACTCCAGGCCGACCTGCACTGGGTATGGGGCTGTGGGATGAGACCAGCAATCGCTGGGAAATGTTTCTCTGGCGCAGTGGGCCTGGAACTCTCACCCGGCAACAGGGGGCTGGGGGGGCAGGGAATCTCTGGGAAATGTCTCTCTGGTCTGGCACTCCTGGAGTTCTACACTCACTGAACTTTGATGCCCAGGGAATCAGGGAAATTCCCGCTCGCTCAGCGGGCTTTAGTTCAGGGGATCCGGGTAGGTGTTGGTGAGCGGGTCCTGACATTTCAGGCTGGTCACTGGCTTGGAGGACTTGTGGGCAGGGATCTGGGTAGTGCACGCGGGAAGAAGCCAAAGGCTCTCCCTCAGACTCACCACACACTCACTGATCTGGGAAGCCTGCTGAGTTGTGCAAATTCCCACTCACTGGGAGAGCTTGGGGCAGGATCCAGGAGGCCGCTGGAATTATCAGCTCTCAAGCCAGTCTATGGCTGGGTAGCGTGGGCGGGATCAAGTAGGATGGTAGAGTCGGCTGCGCTGTCTGAGGCCGGTCTTGGGGCTTGGCCCACACAAGGTAATTTAACCCACAGATATTAATGAAATCACTTGGGAAAGGGAAATGACAAGAAAAACAGACTAGAATTGAATCTTAAAGCTCAATAATCCTGTGTGAAAAGTTAAGATAGAATATTGACTTCCACTAGTAGCAGCTTCTACTTTGTCAGAAATAATTTTCTACT
Organism: Ctenomys sociabilis; assembly: GCA_004027165.1. Classification (NCBI taxonomy): domain Eukaryota; kingdom Metazoa; phylum Chordata; class Mammalia; order Rodentia; family Ctenomyidae; genus Ctenomys; species Ctenomys sociabilis. The sequence continues at coordinate 5,969 of PVKA01047552.1, read as the reverse complement.
TCCTGAATGAGAATGGAGAAGAGTATTGTGAGCAAAGCACATGGTAAGCAGGATTTACCAAATGGATTGAGTGGAGCTTCTCCTTGCACATTTTGCCCTTCTTTCCATGCTTAGGAATAATATCCTCAGGAGAAGGAACCAAAGGTTAACTGGTTAATATCTTGTGAATCTTAGGCCAATGACAGAATAACAATCACATGAGTTTTGATAAAATACTTCAAATACTAAAACATCCAGACATGCATGCACCGAGGATATGGTGTTGCATGAATGACCTAATTTTAAAACTCAACTCACTCATTAGCACTAGGTGGCTGTGCAAGGTGACAACTTTCTCACTCAGCCATAGCATATGTGAAATGAGATGGTGACATCTACTACCTTACCCATGTATACATGAATGAGGTAATGTTTATAAAGCTTTCAATAATCATTTGATATTGCCTATTTCTTTTCTTCTTTTATTGTGAGTTAATATTTTATCAATTCTGCCTTTTCTAATGTTTCACAGAATTTGGATCCCCTTGGGAATGTCATAGAGTATACTTTAGGACCATAAACTGAACCCAGGAAAAGTCAATAATCTTGTAATTGTCTCACTTGAAACTTCATCACATTAGATGACTAATTTGGAGGAAACAGTGGCTTAATCTTCTTAGAAGAGAGAAGCAGAAGGGAAAGCCTTTCTGGCCATCACTGTTCACTCAGCTAACAAAACCATCCCCAAGGTTACAATAATGCGATGATATTTTACATGAATTTTAAAAAGCACCAGAGGACATTATGTAACATTGTTCAACAATCTGTTTCTAAGAATTAAATGTACTCGACTTTTTAATACTAAAGAGGGGAGACAAAGAAATATGATATTGTAAGAAAGTTTTTGCTGTCATGTGGTGGCTTTTAACTTGTTCTTATTTAGATAAAACACTCATACTTCTGAGTTAATATGCCTCTTTCTTTGCTCCAACAATGAAGAGCACATTCTCTCCTTCACGCCGTGTCCATAGGTCTTGAGACACAATGATCTTTGCACAGTTACACAGTCCTGCATTGAATTTACTCCTTTTCCTTGGAGCTCGCAAGCCGTACCAGTGCGCAGGTGGATACCAAGGGCTAGCGCTGAGTCATGGATTCTGCCTCTATAGAGCCTAATGTTTTAGATCCCCAGTTTCCTTGTGTATAAGATGATATATGGCAACAAAACTACATCGCAAATACACAAAACTATTGGACAGTAAGCCCACCACAGTGTGATCATTATAAATATATGGTAATAAAAACATTGGGTGGATATAAAGGTTTAATGCAATTAATGTGCGCTTGCTGTCAGGAGCACCAAATGTGACTGTCATGAAAATGCATTCAGAAGTGTGGGTGTTTTATTTAAATAAGAAGGAACACTTTCTCAGGTGCATATTATTCCAAGCAAATCTTTATTTAAAATGCATTGTTTAGGTTTGTCTATTAATATTGATAGTAAGTCTATCATTGTCATCAATGTCTTAGAGCACAGACTGAACAGGATAAGTTAAATAGTCTCCCAATGCAGGTACCTCTATATGCTTTTCATGTGAAAGACAAATCAGAATAACAACTAATCTTGGGTACGAATTTCACTTTTTTGATAAACACATGAATTCTGAAGATATTTGAAATCCAGGACTACATAGTATGTATAAAGTGTTTTGAGACTGAATGATGATTTTTAGTTATGACACTTTCATATTCATTCTTTTCTGTGTGGAAATTGACAAAATGAAATGTATACTATGTGTACAGTTTAATAGTAAGATGTGACAAATGTATGTACTCATGTAACCTCATATTCCTCTTCAGCCTCAGATGTTTTGCAACTGCCACAATGTCTTCTCATGTCTTTACCATTCCATAGCTGACCACTAATTCATAAATGGGTATAGCTATAATTTTTTAAAATCCAGTTGGGTTAACATTCACTATTATAGATATTTACATAATGGAATTATCTACTGTGTTCACTTTTACATGGAAGTTTTCCTTTTAGCACTTTTTTTTTTTGACATATACATATTCTAGTGTATATATTTTTATTTTCTTTTTTATTGTTGAGTACTGGGTCCAATCAAGTGATACATGAAATTTTAAAACATCATTGTGCTTAAGATGTATATATGTATTATTTCCTATTTTTAGATATGAGTAAAGTTGTTATAAAGTTCTTCAATATACACCATGTAGAAATGTTTACATAGGTAAATATCTGAGAGTGCAGTTGTTTTGCTGTAAAGTATCTGTCTCAATTATTCTTCTCTCATTGCTGGGACAAATACCTGACACTCAGACTTAGGGAAGCAAAATTTTATTTAGCTCACAGTTACTGGAGGTCTTAAGTCCATCCTCAGCTGGCTCCAAGGTAGAGTGGCACGTGGCAGAGGGCAACCTTTCATGGTGGTGGCAAAGAGCACAGACAAAGGGGTGGCAGCAGCTCAGGCAGCTAGCTAGCCTCTCTCCCCTAACACTGTAATGCAAATTACCTGCCCCAGGGCAGGTGGAGCAATCCACATCCACGATTATCAATCATAAACTCCAGAAGTAGCCCCATGACTACGGGAATCTTTCAGGGGGACAGCTAGACACAAACCATAACAGTATCGAGCTTTTGCAAAGCATTTGTGTAACTGTACTTTATTTTCACAAATGCGTGAGAGTTTAGACTACTGAATACTTTTAACATTGCTTGTGTGTGTGTCCCTACTCATGCATATTTGCATGTATTTTAAATTTATCCATTGTACTATGCATGCAGTGATGTTTCCTTGTCATTTATTTGCATTTTCCTGATGACAAATGACAGTGAGTATTTTTTCTCATATGCATGAGCCATTTTGTTTATCCTCCTTTATGAAATATGTCATTACATTTATTATTATTTATATTTTTATTGTTACCATCATAGAATTTATTCATGCATTTCAAATATATTCTCCTAGTTTCAGCATACACATATATTTTCTTAGTAATAACTAATAAGAAGAAATCAAATTTAGTAATTTTTTCTGATGCAGAAAGTATTCCTGCAGCTAAAGAAATCTTTGCCCCACTAGGGGTGATGAAGTTTTTTTTTTTAGGTTTTAAAATAAAACCTTCATAATTTTTCTTCATTAGGTCAAGTCTTACATTCAATTTGATCTAACTTTTGTATTGGTAGTAAGATAGCCCCTGGGGTGTGTCTTTTGTTTCATGTAGTTATTATATTTTTCCAGTATCATTTGTTGAAAATGTTTTATTTTATTCATAGAACAGCTTTACTACGCTTGTCAAAAAGTCAATTGACCATATACGTATGTATCTATTTTATAACTCTCTAGATATATAGATAGATAGATTCCTTAGTTTTATGTAAAAATCAGACTAGCTTGACTAGTATAGTATTGTGATTTCTTTTGTATGTGTGTGTACTATTAGTGCAATTTTATTTTTTATCCTTTAAAGAGAACGCAAAATAGTAGTAATAAAAATTAGAAATCGTAGTAAAATAGTAGTAATAAAAATACAGAATTTGACTAAACAGAGTAATGTGAATCCAATAGTACTATTTGTTATATTGCACAGTGTTGTCCTCAACTTAGTTGTTTAGATTACCAGGGATATGCATGCAAAATAAAAAAAAAAAGAAGAAAGAGTTAGTAGAATTTAAGAAGAGAATCTTTTATTTCCTTTGTGAGGTTAATTCCTACATATTTCATTTAAATTTTTTTACTAATTTTATTGAGAAATAACAATGAGACAGTTTCAAAACAGGTTAGTAGGAGAGTTACAACAATTAATACATTGCATATTGTTGTTTTCATAGTGGTTATTCATAGTACCAGATGCAGACATGATATCTTGTCAAAACACCATTAGTACAAATCTTTCTTCTCACTGACTTAAAACAAAGTAGCTGTATATTTATCTTAACTATTTTGTATATACAGATACAAAATAGTCTTTCATTTGTATCCCCTTTTTTGTTTAGTTTTGCCAGAGATGGGTATTACATTGCCATTTACATATTGCAGGTACATGAATTCAGCAAAATAACCCAATATAGTTCAGTAGTCTATAATAGTGGGTTATTTGTAGGACTGGCAATGTCAGAAGTTGTTAAGCCTTTTACAGCTCAGCACATACTTCATTTTCATACTTTTCTGCTGGGTGGTGAAGATCAAGATAAAGCAAGACCTATATAACAAGAAATGGAACTTTTGTATCTGGCAAGGTCAGTTAAATATTCTCAGGATTTACCCTGAAACCCTGTAGATCCTTTGTCAGTGTCAGCCATGTAGATGAGTCACGGGTGTCGTTTGAGCAATTTGCTCTCTGTGAAATCCTGAGAGAATATTTCCTCTCCATATGACTATCTTTAGGCACACACTAATCATCAATTTCCTCTATGACCTATAATCTCCTTGATCAGAAAATTTGGGACCCCACTGAGTTCCATGATGTTGCAGTACAGGTTCTCCTATGTCCTGAGTCCTTACTAACCTTGAAAGGCTAGGGCCAACATGTTGGCTGTGCTTGCAGTCCTTCTTTTCCCCCAATGTTTGGTCTCCAAACTTAAGTTGTTAGCCCTCCAGAAGAGAAGCTTAATATTATTACCCTATAACATAGGCAGTTGAGCTTAACCTCGCTATCTGTTTGAATATCAAATATCTTAGACATAATATGGAACCAGGATTTTCCATGAAGTTGTTTTCTTTTTTTTTTTTTTTTTTTTTTTTGTGGAACCGGGGATTGAACTCAGGCCCTTGCAGTTACCATGGAATGGCTTATTCCACTGAGCCATCTCCTTGATTCCTCCATGATGTATTGATATGTAAAACTTTAAATCCATACAGAATGTGAAAAAAAAATTGAAAAATAGGAATAAATATTTACATATTTTTACACAGAAATTTAGAAATCTAACCATATGTACCAGGACAGTCGATGACTTTTTTTTCTTGTCTCCTGTTTTTATTTATTACCCCCTTTTTGTTTAAACAATCATGTACTTGAGAGGCAGTATGGCAGTAATTGTCCTTTTTTTTTGGATGTTATTGTGAAAGGCATGTTTCCCTAACTTGTCCCTCGGTGTTTTTGTTGTTTCTGTTCAAAAATGCTATTGATTTTTGAGTGTTATCTTTGTGCTCTGCCATCCTACTGAATTTGGGTATTAAATCCAGGGTCCGTTGGTGTTTGGAGGTCTTCTATGTAGTTTCATGTCATCTACAAATAATGACAATTTCACTTCTTCTTGCCTTATCATTATTCCTTTCATTTTATTCTCTTGTCTAATTGCTCTAACTGATGTTTCTAGAACTATATTGAATAAGAGTGGCTACAGTGGACATCCTTCTCTTGTTCCTGATTTTCAAGTGAAGAATTTCAGTTTTTGTCCATTTAGTATGAAGCTGGCTGTTGGTTTGCCATATATGGCTTTTATGACATAGAGATTAGACTGTTTATTCTGATTTTTTGGTAGTGCTTTTACCATGACTGAGTGTTCAATTTTGTCAAAAGGTTTTTCTGTACCTATTGAGAAAATCATGTGGCTTTTGTCTTTGGCTCTATTGATGTTTTACATTATACATATGCATTTGCATGTGTTGAACTATCCCTGTACTCCTGGGATGAATTCCATTTGGTTGGGATATATAATCTTCTTGATTATTTGCTGCATTCTGTTTGATTGTATTTTAATGAGGATTTTCTTTTTTTTTCTTTTCTATTTATTTTTATTTTATTAAAATACAAATGTCAATCAGACAGTTTCAAGACACCTTAACCATACAGAGTCGATGAATTAATACATTGCAAACAGTTTTCATAACGTTTTGGTACTGTACAAGGTGCATACATGAAATTATATTTACAGGTTTTTTTTATAGCTGAATTATATCAAAGATTCAATAATTATTTACCTAGTGGATGACCATAGCACTAAAAGCCGACATAATATC
>PVKA01047550.1:0-14274 GCA_004027165.1 Ctenomys sociabilis | reverse complement strand
ATACATCATGAGCCCATAATATTAAGCTGAGCTGTAAATGGATATGGTCGACAATTTCTTTGAATAACTCACTATGGTTGTAGAATGCTGGACTGTGTTGGATTGTGGTGTCAAGTTCAAGCACCTAAGTTAGTTGAATGTCAATGGAGTGCCCACTTTTGACAGGTGTAGACAAAGGAAGGGTTGTAGAAAGAAAAAATCATCCTGTGTGTGTATAGACAGTACAGTTGGGATAGATAACACTGTGCTTCTACATAATTCTATGATAGGCAAGATCTGCACTAATGGTGGTTGGACAGGATATTATGTCGGCTTTTAGTACTATGGTCATCCACCAGGTAAATAATTATTGAATTTTTGATATAATTCAGGTATAAAAAAATAAGATAAGTAAGCAACTACACTCTTAATTCACGGATAAGAGATATCTGCTAAAATAATATCTGTATATATAATACCATGTATGCACCTTGTACAATACCAAAACGTTATGAAAACAGTTTGGAATGTATTAATTCATCAAATGTGTATGGTTAAGGTGTCTTGAAACTGTCTGATTGGCATTTGTATTTTAATAAAATAAAAATAAGTGAAAAAAAATAAAAATAAAAATAAAAATAAATAAATAAATAAATAAAACTGATTAAAGCAGGAGCCAGTGGTGAAGCAAGTCATGTAGCCAGTAGGCATGAATAGGGAACAAGGGTTCTTCCTCTATGGGGTTGGGTTAGGGGCCCTTGATGGTTTTTTCACTGTGACTAATATCTATTTAGAATGTCAATACTGATGTCCAACAAGTTTCTCGCTCCCCCACTTTTACTAGGCACCTGGCACTGGCTCCTTGGAGAGCCTGGCCTTATCTAATGTTTCCCTCTCACTCAGCTTCCCACAACACCTTTGCATTTGGACTGATTGACGGGTCACTTATCATAATGGCCATATGTTGTGGTGCTACTGATGCTGAATTTGCAAGATGCTGCTGTGTAGGCCTCCGTGAAGTGAATGCACTGACACTAGCACACCTCTGTCTGAACTATGAAGCAGCCATTTGAAGAGAACTCCAGCAAGTTAGTCATTCTGGAAACAATGAAGGCTTAGAAGGTGAGTTGCTCTCACATATGTGAGCTGCTTAGATAGATGAAGCAACAAAAATGGTTTGCAGAAAACTGAAATGGAAGAATGAAATCTTTAATTAACAAGGGCAACAAATCCTATGAGTTTGCTTGGCTTTTAGGGCTCCATAATTCCCACATGTGTTAGTTTTAAAGCGAAAGAAATAAGGTGTGTGAAGATTAAGTGATATATTTTAAGATTAAAAAATGTACTGAAAACATACATGAAGGAAAAAAAATTCAATTTTCCTGAACTTGTCTGAATAATCAAGTCATGAAGGGCAATTTTCATATCCCAGTTCTCATGAATGAACATATTCTTTGAAATAAATGCATATGCTTTTGGTAACACTTTACCAGAATTTTACGTATCTGCTTTTAGCATTGTCTCCAGTGCCCATTGCTCACAATTAGCTTCTCGAAGGACTGCTCAGAATTCCAATATAAACATGTGATGGAGGTAAAGCGGCTATGCAAGGAAAAAAGCAGACAGTGAATGACAAAATGTTCTACTGTTTCTATGAATGTACTTTATATACTGCTCAAGTTTATTTTTTAATCTAAAAAAGCTGTTTTAATATCTTTTAAGGCCATAATTTCCTGCAGGCTTCTGTTTCATTTGAAAATGTCTGGCTTAGGGCTTTAACTGATGTTGACCTTGCTCACATTTAGCCAGCAGACCACCCACTATGGCTCTGAGAGGCGCTGCCAGGGTATTAATAAGGTCTCTAATTGCTCCAGCTTGGGCACTTAGCTCACTATAACAGATGGCCATGGTCACCAGGTCAGACCAGCCATCTGGTCTGTGGCTTAAAAGCATCTTCTAAGGAAGCTGGACCATGTCAGAGACCAGGTCAAGTGTTTTTGATCATGTAACCTAATAGATCTGGAAATGACAAGTCTCCCGCACTACAAGGAATACTGTGTCTAAAATAACTGTAACTATGTAACCTAAGGTAGTCCATTTCAAGTGGACCTCAAAATTTTAGAATATGTTTAAAAACTAAAAGGAAAAGTAGAGGAGATAATGTTTCTCAACTGACAGAATTATCTTTAGAGATTTCCTGAACAAGCATCTTTGGCTTACAAACCATGGTAATTGGTAACTGTTATGGCTTTGATGTATGACCATGAACCTACTCTCACTCATACAACAATTCCCTGGGATTGGATTCAGAAGCAATCAAATCTCCTTGAGGAATTAAGAGAGGAGGTTCTAGTTCAATTCCCATCTCAATTAGCTGTGAACTCATTTAGGTCACTCAGAAAACTATATTCCATATTAACCAAATGAGGAATAATTGAAGAGATGGTACATTAACTCGATGGAATGGTTTTCAGTTACTTAATTTGATAATTATAAATATGATATAGCACCTTTGAAAAATGGTTATGGTATCAAAACTCAAATTATTTGACATAAAAAGTGGTAAAGGACAAAATACATAATTGATTATGCTTTGCATTCAAAGGAACAAACTATGTATGGTCCTGGTAATAAAACTAATTATTCTATGTATTGATAGTTATTTATCAATAAGTTTCATGTATGTATGTATATGTATATATGTGTATGGCACAGGGTCTCACTATGCAAATCAGGTTCATAGTGATCCTCCTGTTTTCAAACTCCCCAGTGCTGGGATTAAAGACATGTGCCACCACACCCAGCTTCAGTGGCCACATGGCATGAAGTACCAGGGATCAAACCCCAGTCCTTGAGCTTGCCAGGCAGACGCTCAGACCACCCAACTATCTCCCTGGCCCCATATCAATAAATTTCAATCAAATTCTTGAGCTTCACTTCACATAGCAGATATCAGGGTATATTCCTTAGAAAATTGATAGTATTCTCAGTAGACAAAACATAAACCAGAGATCTCTATCTGAGCATATTGCAAAATCACATTAGTTGTGTAATGCAGCTAGTAAATATGAGTTTTGATTATTAATATTTGTTGCAAAAATGAAAATGTTGCCGGGCGTGGTGGTGAATCCCAGCACTCGGGAGGCTGAGGCAGGAGGATTGTTGTGAGTTCGAGACCAGCCTTAGCTACAAAGTGAGTTTAAGGCCAGCCTGAACTGCACAGTGAGACCCTGTCTCAAAAAAAGACCAAAAAAAAAAAAAAAAAAAGAAAATGTCATTTGAATACATTTCACTGAAATAATTTTCATAGAAATTAAAAGAAAATATAAGGTCAACCCCTTGGATTGATTTACTTGTAACTTTATATCTTTGTCAGCCAAATGAAACTGGTTGCTTCACAACTCTGATGATCTAACATGCTGGAAAAAAAATGCATTATTTCATCCGTCACTTTCCTCCTTGTAGATAACACTAGAAGACCTATAGAAACAACGTTAATCACACTTGATATAGAAGGCAGTTTATATCCAGATATGTCTGAGGGCACCACAAATAATTCATTTTTTATCTGGTGACATAGATCAAACTGGAGCCTGGATCTGCCACCCTGATGGAGCAAAAATGATCATTCAGATACTCAAGAGGAAATGCAGAAGTCAACAAAGCATTGCACTGAACTCATCTTGAGTAGAAATCACTTCTTACTACTTGGACTCCTGATTCCTTGATCCAAGGCATTCCTTGATTTACTGCCAAAGGCTTTGTTTATCTTTCTGTTTCTACTCTTTACCCCTCTCATCCTCACAGAATGGTTGGGAGTGATCTTCAAAGACATAAACCAAAGGGCTCCAATTGTACAAGTTCATAAAAATTGGCTCTCTCTAAATAGAGCCAAGAATACCAGAGGACAAGCAATTTACCCTGGATTCCTATAAAATAAAATAAAAATTTCTAAAGCAGTGATTATCAGTCACTTAGAGTAACTAGGAACATGATGAAGAAAGCATCATAAATGAAATAGAGACAACACAGAATGCTATTTTCAGTTAGTGGGACCTACAGATATGCATAATCATAGTATGCTAGATGAGCCATCAATGGACCAAATCATTCCCCTTTCTGCAACTGTGAGTTCTATCATGTGTAGTTCCTAATGTAACTGTCCTTGAATTTGGGTGCTCTAGTCTCTTACTATTGCTAACAGAAAACATTTCAAGTGACAGTGTGTCTGTTTAGAACCTGAGCCTTTGTACTGCACTGCCTGCTTTTTCTCCTCCTTTCTTGATTCACCATCAGAAAACACAGGAGCAAATCTGTTGGAAAATGGAGGTGACAGCAGACACCTGACTGGTCCTGGTTAGGGCCACCTTGATCATGTCAAACTAGTGCCACCATTACTGTGGCAGCACTAGATTGACCAAATAAGCCAGAGGAATATCTCACTGTGTGCATTTTTGTCAGCCACCTCAGATCTGAGACCCACACTAGCCTTACTCCAATTTTAATTTTCTTTCCGCAAAATGAATGAAACTATGTTCATATTTCTCCTTTAGCTTTTCAGTGGAGGATACATGAAGAGGCCTTTCTGCTTCTGCTGGCTGCATAGGTCACCAGCACAGGCGTAGGACAGCCCCAGTACACCCACTGAGCCTGGCTCAGTGATCCAGGTGTCCCAACAAGGTCATTATGTGGTCCTGAGCTGACATCCTCAGGGGTAATCTAATCTCTAATATAAGAAACCCATCAGTTTTCTGATAGCATAAAGATTTTCTATAATTTAGATTAAGAGTGAGTGAGTGTGTGTGTGTGTGTGTGTGTGTGTGTGTGTGTGTGTGTGTGTGTGTGTTTAATCCATGTAGAATTGGTATGGGGGTTTAAGAATTAATTATTATTCCATACAGAGGCCACTTATCCAAACATTACTTATGAAGCAAATGCCAAAATCTATCTTTTCTTTATTGATACATAAAGTTACTTCTGGCAGGTCGTGATCTCCCTCAGTGCTTGGGGTCAGTGTCCAGAGGCTCTTCATCTCCATGTGGATCTGTCACTTTGACAGTACTGTGGTACTCTGAATGAAACAGCTCCAAACAGCGTGGTGTTTGATGAGGCAAATCTACTCCCCGGTGCCCCTTTTTTCTAGAATGAACGTTGTTAGTCCTGAATAAAGGGAGATTGTGTTATTATGATGTTGAGTATTTTGTTAATGTTCTCACTAAATTCTCACACTGTGAGTAGATCTAATGCAGATCCTGGGCCCAGGCCAAAGGCACAGCAAGCAAGGCCGTGTGCTCACTCACTCTGTGTGGGTTTGATGTTTGTGGAGGGATGCACTTCCTCTAGAGTGTGTCATCAGAAAGGGCCAGACAAACATTTCAGTGGATTAAATGGCCTGCAAGCAGGGACAGGGGCCGGGGGTACAACCCTAGGGACTGCCCTGGAGGCCCCACCCCCAGGGCACGCTGAGAAGGTAACTGAGATTGGATGTGGTGATGGCAGCCTGTAATTCCCACTCTTGGGGAGGCTGTAAACAGGCAGATCACTACTGGTCTAATCTACTAGTGAGACCCTGAACACCCCGTAGACCCTTCCCTAAAATTAAAAAAAAAAAAAAATAGAGTGTGTCATTACAAAAGCAAAACAATCTGATTCTGAAAGCCCCCTGTCTTTTCCTCCTGTTAACTTTTCTTCTAGTACTTCAAAACTTATTTCATAATTTATTTGACTTTGAGTTATTAGAATTGGCTTGATTAAATTTCCCAATGCTACTATTAGCATTTACCCAGTTTTTACTGTTGTACAAACATGCAAAATCCTTCACATGTATTTGTTCATTTCATCATGCAGAAATGAATTAGGTTGCAAGTCAACCATACACATTGGAGAAGTCCTGTGGTTGTTCGAATACTGAATAGCTTCCATTACAATGGTAAAACAGCTACTTCCCAAGTGTATGATTTTTGAGGGGTTGAATTATCTTTATCAGGGCTCTCACCAATATTTTTATTGCAATGTCTGTGTGTTTCCTACATGTCATTAATTTTTCAAATATTATTAATGAGAGTATTGCTTCCATTTATCAATGAGCACTTTGGAGATTAGGAAGTGATATAAAATGTCATACAGCTTCTATGCAATGTAGAGTTTAGTCCAGCTCCATAGAAGGATACCACAAAGCATAAGATAACAATAGCTGCTCAACAGATTAAACCACCTGCTTAGGCAGATGTACAGACTGGGGTTTGATCCCCGCATGCCATGCCAATCCCCATGCTGAACCAACAATTGAGACAGGGTATGATGGTGCACACCTGTAATTCCAGTGATTGGGAGGCTAAAAACAGGAGGATCTCTGTGAATCCAATCTGTGAAGTGAGACCTTATGACATACATACAAAAATAAAAAAATAGAACAACTTCTTTTGAACTCCCTCCCTCCATCACTTTATACTCAACATTGAGAGACACCTTAGATTTTTACTTCTGCATTTTTTACTGTGTTTCAATGCAAATGTAAAAATCTAATAGGCAATCAAATTATTTAGCTTTCAGAGTTATCGTATTACTAATGTTTCAGACTCATAAATCCTTTGCCCAAACAAGAAAAAACAGGAAACATCAGTTATATGTCAAAATTGTTTTATGTTTTTATAATTTGCTCCTTCACAGAAATCTGTCAGCTTCAAACTTCAAACATGAAAATATGGAGTTGAGGAAACCAAAATGTTCTCAGCACCTAAGGGCACCACTGTGCTGTAACACTAGACCTTTGCTAAGCAAAAAGAACTGAAAATGCTGAAATGCACCTGAAGCCATTCTTTCCCATTATATTTTACTTCATTCTGTGAAGGTTTAATAAACTTTTCTGATAACTGAATGGCCACAACAGGGCAAATTTTGCTGGCTGTATTCATACAAGTGAAATGTAAGATAATAGGAATATCATTTCAGACAGTCGTACTACATGATATTAAATATTTTGCAGTTAATTAAAATTATGTTTATGAAAACAACCTGGAAAATTATTAGAATGCTAAGTATAAAACTTAAAAATAACATGTATTTTCAACATATGTATGATATGTATGTATATATGTAAAATATAATAATATATAATAATATATTATATATATATATACATACGTATCATACATATGTTTTTCTCCTTAGTGAATATTTTTTCCTCTCAAATTATTTAATCTATTTATGACACAATAATAACAAAATCATTATTAAGACTTAATCAATATTCAATTAAAAGAGTCTACCAAATAGCTCAGCAGATTAAAGTACCTGCAAGCAAGCTCAGGGGCCAAGGGTTTGATCCCCTGGCCAGGTATGCTGGCCCCGCCGCCAGGGCGCGCTGAGATGGCAATTGAGACTGGGCATGGTGTTGCGCTCCTGTAATCCCAGCTCTTGGGAGGCTGTAAACAGCTAGATCACTATGAATCCGATCTAGTAGTGAGACCTTGATCACCCTGTAGACCTTTCCCTAAAACAGAAAAAAAAATTCAGTTACATTTGCATCCCAGTGTCTTTTCCCTTTTTATATCATTCTTTTTTTTAATTTAGATAAATTTAATCGTGTCACATTCTGAAATGGAATTCCTTCTGTGATTCCCACCACATAGGTGTATAAGGAGTTGATTTATAGTGAAAAAACATAAAACCATACGTTGAAAAAATTGATCTTAGCAAAAGCATCACTTGTAGCAGTTCTAGTCCATATTCAATTAACTTATACTCTGGTAAATCTTTCTAATTAATAAAGTTTTTTCCATTAAACCTTAAAATAAAATTATGAAGTTTAGTATGAAGTCTTTAATAAAAGACATTATGGACAGAAGATTTCCAAAAAATAAAAGTCATACATGACGGAGCCAGCAGGCCTAGGGTGAATACAATTGGGAAGCACTGACATGATAGTAATCAGATAAACACACATTTAATCACCATTATTAAAAGAATATTATAATATTGGCCACTAGGCGACTATGCTAATGCTTGAATGAATGGAGATTAGGCATAGGAAACAACTTGGATCTTAATTGCATCAGGAAACTTATCTGAGCCTCTGAGAAGCTCTGGAGCTAAGAAGGTTTTGAGCTTTGCCCTTTGAGGGGATAAGCTTAGAGTCTGGGTAGCTTTGCTGGGGTTGAGTGACTGGACACGCCCTCTTGGCCACCAGTGAGATAGACAGCCAGCCCACCTGGGGTAGGGAGGGACAGACACAGGCTCCTCATTATAGAGAATCTGCAGACAGGAGTTGTCAATAACATTCTTTGTGTTTCACTATAATAGCTAAATCTAAGGGTTTTATTTTTTTCCTTGAATGAAGATCAGAGTCTCTAGGTCTCCCTGGTTACCACACATTATGAGAAGAAATAGTGAAAAACTTTTAAAATTCTGAGAAGAGGTTTCAAAGTGACAATTATGCTCTCTGTCAAACCATCCATCAAGAATGAAGGCAAAATAAAGAAATTCTTAGATCTTTGAATTTTTAATAAAGAAAAGTCATGTCCTACGGACTTCAGGAAGGTAACTCAGGAAGAAAATCACCCCGACAAGAGGGTGACTGAACAAAGAAGTTATATGAGCAAGGAAACTGAGTATTCAACAAAGGAAATGACTGAAAAAAATTCTCTGTAAACAAGTATGCCAGAGATAAAAAGTCAAACCTGGAATAGAGAGATGTGTTCCCTGTCCCCCTATTAAGGGAAATGAAGGAATGAAAATACTGCTCCTGTGTTGGATCCTTTCAAGACAGTTTCATATATACCTTGTATATTTGTGGAAGGGATAATTAAGGATGAATAAAAAGACTAAAAGACACAACTTGTAAATTGATTTTTCATAACACTACAAAACAAAGGTTACTTTCAAAGACTAGTCATTCAATCTACATTTTATATATATATCCCTAAGAAGTACTTAAGGGATAATTGATACAAACCATTCTATGTAGACAAAGGTGGCAAACTATAGATGAAGATCAATAAAAAAAAGGGAGCCAAAGATGTTTACTTCATCTTCAAGAGTTAGGGGACCATATCTCAAAGCCAACCAGAGAGAAAAAGAAAGCTACAATACACATACATAATTTACAAATTCCAGAAGGAATGGCTATAGCTCTTAACTGCCTTTGGAGAATGAGAGTCGAGAGTGAAGGGTTTTTATGGTTTTAGTGCTACTTGATTTTTGCAGGCAAGGTGAAGATTTTACTATTGATGAGAATAAGATTAGAGAAAACAGCACAAAATGAGAAGTTCTGAAGGCCTGCCTGGCAACTCCATGGTGTGTCTTAATGGGTAAAGGACTGAGCTCTGCTCTCAGACATTGCCCTTGTGGTTTGACAGCTCTGTCTCCTTACACCCCCAAGCCCCCTGGCAGGCAGGAACACAGGGCCCCCCATCCTCCCCTCATGCCTCTCTTCTGTGCAGTTTCACATCATGTTCTATGTAGTGGTGCTCATCACTCTGCAGTCCTTCAGCTCTTCTCAATGGCAACCTCCTTCTCATTTCTCAAGATGCTGCTGAGAAGCACCCTTCTCACAGGGGAATTAATTATCCCCCAACTGAAGCCTCCCATAACATAGAGCCTGCAGCTTTACTTGGGCACTCCAACCCTCTGGCACCCATTACTTATTTACCTGTTTGCCTCCCCTGATGGACAGTGAACCACTCTTGGGCAGGGACATGTTTTATTCATGTATATGACCTTGCTATCTGTCACCCAATTAGGCATGCACTAAGGCTCAATTCATATCTGCCTAATTAATTAGTTGGCACACTGCTTCATATCAGAGAAGGTAGGGCAGTATCATTAGCTTCCTTTGGCAGGAGGACACTGAATTGTCTGGACTGAACACCTTGCCTGTGGTCACAGGATGAGAAGCTGGGAGGTATGTCTGGACTTTAGCAAACTCCATTTCTAATGCACATATGATTAGAGTGGGATTACTGAACACAAAGATAGTCATGATCTTCCCCAATCCCCTTAGAACCACACCAGGCACACAGGCAAGATTCAGCTGCACAAAGGAACTATCCCTGTGTGCCCTTGGTCTATTCTTGGTGGGTAAGCAGCACATGCCCCATTTCAGACTGGGCCGCAGGGAGTCTCAGAGGTAATGACTTCTGCTTTCCCATGGGGATCTGAGGCTAGGATGAGATCTGGTTGCTTTCATGTACCTCAGACTGAAGACTAAATGTGAAAGATAATGAGATTCTTGGGCACCAAGTTTACTGGGTGGAAGGGAAAACTGTCAGGGCATAAAGTGCAGAAAGCTAAGCAAAATATTGCAGTTGTTTATGTGAAATGTGTCATGCTATATTACATGATGAGAGAGAGTCTTCACTCACAGACAGTTGGGAATTTGCACGGTCTTTCCATAAGATGGTGAGGTTCATTTATAAAACACAGAGTTTTAATAAAGTTTTCTATACACAGGTGTAATAGCAGCTGCTCAGCTGTTGACACTCAATAAATGTTAATGGAATGATTAGAGGCTTAATAAAAGGAACAATAAAAAGATTTTCCCAACTACCTATTTCAGCCTTAAATAAGGTAAAGTCTCCATGCCAAATATTTCTTGCCAATTAATCCCCAGTGGCTTTGTTTTGATTTTTTTATCAGCAAGGCCAAATGTTCTAAACAAGAGAAGCCCGAGCCAGGTGTCATCAGGAAATACCGTCCACAGAGAAATTGCTTTTCATAATTTTTTTTATTCTCTGTGATCCCAACTAGAGCTAAATTCTTGGAATTCCACTAATTACTTTCTTTCTTTCTCAATGAGAGAAAAAGGAAAAGACCTTTTCATTTGTGTAGTAATGACCACATAATTCGCAACACATTATAAAGGGAAGGAGTTGATGTAAGAAGCCATGTACAAAACAATATACAATAAGTGTGATTGCTTATAATGTAAATCGAACAGAATGACTCTGTCCCTAGGATGGCGTACAAATACATACAAAAGTGCTACCACATGTGTGTGTGTATATTTGTGTACTGATGTGTGTGTGCACATTCTTGTGAAAACTAGTCTAAATTATATAAAATGCATATTGTGTAGTTATTAGTTATGTCTCTTTATAAACCATATAGAAATTTGAATGTAATAAAAAGAGCAGGTAAGAAGATATTCAAGTGAGACTTGGACTTAAAACCATGGATAGAATATTCAAATTTGAGTGTGATTATGCTTTTTTACATTTACTTTATCTATAACTGCATGGTAATTTAAATAATAAATACATTTTTAACCATAAATGCTCATACTATTTCCAATTTATACTTGCTTTTTAATCTTACTTGAAATTATCATTACCTGAATATAGTTTCAACCTTATCTAGTAAGTGCTCTGCAATGTTTAACTGTTTGTTTTAAATTTTAGCATTTTTTAAATTTATTTTTTATTTTATTGAAGTGAAAATATCAATCAGACACTTTTACTACAGCTTAACAAGACAGATTCAATAAATTAATACATTGCAAACTGTTCTCATACTGCTTAGGTATTGTACAAAGTGCATACATGATATTATACTTGCAGACATTATTATAGTAGATGTCATTTATCAGTAAATTAAGAGTGTAGCAGTTTACTTATTTTTTATACTTGAATTATATCAAAAATTCAATAATTATTTTCCTAGTGGATGACCATAGCACTAGAAGCCAACATAATATCCTGTCCAACCACCATTAGTGCAAATCTTGCCTGTCATAGATTATGAAGAAGCACAGTGTTATCTATCCCCACTGTACTGTATATGCACACAAATTATGAGCTTTTCATTCTATACCCCTTCCCTTGTCTACACCTGTCGAAGGTGGGCAATCCATTGTCACTCAACGAATTTAGGTGTTTGAACTTGACAACACAATCCAACACAGTCCAGCATTCCACAACAATAGTGAGTTATTCGAAGAAGTTGTCGACTATAGCCATTTACAGCTCAGCTTAATATTAAGGCCCCAGAAATACACTTCATTTTTATACTTTTCTGCTAGATGATTAAGACCTAGATAGAGCAAGAATTATATACCAACACATGTACTTTATGTTTCTTATGTGGTCAGTGAAGTCCCTTCAGGGTTCATCCTGTAGTCCTGTACATTATTCTGAAGATCCTCTGTCTGTGTCATCCATGTGGATGAGTCACAGTCAATGCTTGACCAGTTTGCTCTCTGTGAGAGCTTGAGAGAAAGTTTTTTCTCCATATGACTCTCTCCAGGGACACTATAGAACTTTAATCTCAGTGGCTCCATAATCTCCTTGTTCAGAAAATTTGGAGTTCAACTGAGTTTCATGATGTTGCAGTACAAGTTCTCCCATGTCCTGAGTCTTCGCTGACCATGAAAGGCTAGGGTCAAAATGTTGGCTGGCCTTCTGGCTCTTCTATTTCTCCAACTCTGACTTGTGATCTTAGGTTGTTAACCATCCAGAAGAAAAGCTGATTAGAATCCTGGAGCATATGCCATTCACTTTGCCTTATCTGACTCAATTGATTTTAGTTGCTGTACGTTACCTTTTGTATTCCTGCTTTTCGCTTGTTATACTAGGGAGACTATATGATATTTACACATGTGTGTCTGGATTATTTCACTTATGAGTATATGTTCAAGTGACATCCACTTCAGTATAAATGCTTCA
This sequence comes from Ctenomys sociabilis, assembly GCA_004027165.1. Taxonomy (NCBI): domain Eukaryota; kingdom Metazoa; phylum Chordata; class Mammalia; order Rodentia; family Ctenomyidae; genus Ctenomys; species Ctenomys sociabilis. Next base: position 1,636 of record PVKA01047550.1, on the reverse strand, counting down.
AACTTATCATTCTTAGTAGCTGAGTAAAACTCCATTATATAAAAATACCATATCTTTTTCAACCATTCTTCATGTGATGGACATTGTGGTTGTTTCCCAGATTTTGCTATTACATATTGTGCTGCTATAAACATAGGAACACATATATCGATATGACACAATGTTTTCAGATCCTTTGAGAAAATTCCCAATGGGGGAATGGCAGGCTTGCATAGGATTGCTAATCCTACTCTTTTGAGGACTGTCCACACTGACCTCCACAATGATTGTACCAGTCTACATTCCCACCAGCAGTGGAGAAGTGTTCCCTTTTCCCCACAACCTCTCCAACATTTGTTGTTGGTTGATTTCCTTATGATAGCCATTCTTTCTGGAGTGAGATGGTATCTCACTGTTGTTTTTATTTGCATTTCATGAATGGCTAGTGATGTAGAGCATTTTTTCATATATTTATTTCCTTCTTTAATTTCATCCTCTGAGAACTGTGAATTCATCTCAGATGCCCATTTCTGAAATGGGTCTTTAAATTTGAGGGCCCTGTTATATCTTAGTTCTTTATATATTCTAGACAGTAGTCCTCTGTCTGATTGTTTATTAGTTAGGATTTTTTCAAAGTTTGTGGGTTGTGTTTTCACTCTGTTGACAATTTCTTTTGACATGCAGAAGCTCCTGAAAAAGAGTTGATCCCAGTGGTTGATTCTTTCAAGTGTTTCCCGTGCGAATATGTTTGTTCATGAACTCTTTACCTACCCCTATGTCTTCAAGAGTTCCTCCTAATTTCTCTTCCAGGAGATTGTTTCTGTTTGAATGTTTAGATCTTTAATCCATTTTGACTTTAACTTAGTGCATAGTGATAGAGCTGGGTCAAGTTTTAGTTTTCGGCATGGAGAAAGCCATGTCTTCCAGCACCATTTGTTAAAGAGGCTCTCTTTCTTCCAGTGAGCTTGTGTAGCCACTAAGTTGTAGATAAGATGGCTGAGTGTTTTCTTAGATGCCTGTGCATCTTCTAATCTACTCCACTGATCCTCCGGTCTATTTTGTTGCCAATACCATGTTGATTTTATCACAGTGGCTTTGTAGTATAATTTCAAATCAGGAATTGTGTTGCCTCCTGCCTTGTCTTTATTGGCCAAGATTGCCTTTGCTATTCTAGGTCGTTTGTGGTTCCAAATAAATTTTAGGATTGATTTATCTATATCTGGGAGGTATGTTGGTGGCAGTTTGATAGGGATTGCATTAAATCTGTACAGCTATTTTGGGAGTATGGCCATCTTCACGATATTGGTTCTTCCTATCCAGGAGCATGGAATATTTTTGCATTTTCTGAAATCCACTATAATCTGTTTTCTTAGGGTGTTGTAATTTTCCATGAAAAGATCTTTGACTTCTTTGATTAAGTGAAACCCAAGGTCCTTCGTTTTCCTTGGTGCTATTGTAAAAGGTATTGTTTCTATTGTTTGCCTTTCAGTGTGCTTGTTATCTGTGCAGAGGAATGCTATGGACTTTTGAATATTGATTTTGTATCCTGCTATGGTACTGAATTTCTGTATGAGTTCTGGAAGTTTGTTGGTGGAATTTTTGGGGTCTTCCAAGTAAAGTATCATGTTATCTGCAAATAGTGATAATTTAACTTCTT
>PVKA01047549.1:0-14270 GCA_004027165.1 Ctenomys sociabilis | reverse complement strand
AAAAAAAAAAAAAAATGCACACGGGAAATATGTGGCCTATAATAAAGTGTATCAAGTGTCCAAAAAAGAAAAAAGTAATAAAGATGAATGGGGCGAAATTGCGGGTAAGGGATACTAATTATTGGGAAAGAAAGAAAATCCAGAACACCACAGAGGAAACGCTGACAGGGGCAAACTAAAGAGGAAGGGCCGCAGGGCAAGGCAGGTAGCCTGGCTTTTGCGAAGGGTCCCCCAGCTCCGCTCACCTGGGCCCCCACAGGCGCCCTTCTGCACTGGCACCGCCGGGAGCGCACCCCGGACGCGCGCCGCGCGGTTCTCCGCCCGCAGCGCGCACAGGCTGGCGTAGGTGCGCCCGTCGCTCCCGCACACGGCCGCGCCCTCCGCCGGGCAGCCGCAGGTGGTCCGGCCGCGCTCGGGCCCGGACGCCGGGAGGCACTGCAGCCCCGCGGCGCACGGCCGGCCCCGAGCCCCGCCGCAGGCTTCGCCCTCCGCCGCAGGGCACACGCGGCAGCAGCGGCAGCGATCGAGCACCGGCGCGGAGCCCGCCGAGCAGGTGGGCAGCGGGGGACAGCGCGTCTGCTCGCACACTGCGGGGCAGGGCATCGAGGCCCTGGAGCGTCGGGCCAGGCCGCCGGGCACGGGCGCCGTGAGCAGCAGCAGCAGCCACAGCAGGAGGACTTGTCCAAGGCCGAGCCCAGCGGACTGCAACCGAGGTCTCCTCATCTTGGTCTTTTCTTCAGTCTTTTCCAGTTACTTCTCTGAGCTCACAACTGGGCTAAAATGAGCAACACTTCCTAGCAGCGATGTCAGTCCCAGACATTTAAGGAGCAGAGCCTGGCAGACCTCTCCATCCACACACCCATGCCTCCCCCAGTGCCTGTCTTGCTCTGGCCCAGGGCCAGGGCCACCCCCCAAAGGGAAATCCAAGCCCTGTCCTGAACAGGGCCCTACCTCCTGAAAAGCCCTAAAACCAATGGCGGGACAGAGTGACAAGAGCGGTCATCCACCCACGGGCAGAAGGTCACATAAGGAAAACACACAACCATATTTCAGCATTGGTTTTATTACAAAACAAGCAACAAAACAGTTTTAGAAAATTATCTTTGCTACATAGCAATTAGCAGATCACAGAAAATTAGAAGCATAAGTTTCCATGCACTCAGCTCAGGACTCAAGGCAGGGCACTTCACAACTGAAACATACTGGTTCAAAACCATCACAAGGGATGGGGAACGGCTCAAAATGCATGAACATTCGCTTTACCCACCTAGTCATAGCAAAAAGGAAAAACAGGTCTAAGGAGACAAAAGGTATTGGTAGAACATATTTAATGAACATACCCATTTCTGACATGTTCAAAATTAACAAACAAAGCTGATTTGGGAAAATTTCCAACATACTGTTAAGCTGCCATAGGCCGTTTATCTGATTAACACTAAAAACAAACCTATCAAATTCCATTGCTCAACTACTAATCTGATACTATGCATCAGGTCACTTCACTTCATAGCAAGAACATGTATATTCAGAAAGGAAAAAATTATTTTGCTCCAAGTAAAGTGAGAAACTGGACCTTCACTCTACTTCTCACAGCTGGGCATTGGAGGCAGAAGCAGAGTGTGGTTCTACTCCCATGACCTGAGGCTGCTGTCTAGAGTGTTCCTCCCTTATCACTCATGTCTCACAGGAAGCAAAAGGCGAACTGTTTTCTCCAACCACCACTTACCCTTAAGTAAACAAGTCTATCAGTTTCCAAAAACGGATGGTAAGCAGTTCCCCCAAGGAGAAGCCCACCAGGAATACTGTGGCACCCAGGCCTGTGACCACTTTAGAACAGTTATGGAAAGAGCAACTCAGACATGGTTTTCATTCCACAAAGAAAATGCAGTGTCTTCTTCAGTTCCTTTTCAAAAAAATAACTTGGATTTATTCCAGAACCCATGTGCATAACCACTCACCTATCCTGAATCCATACCTTATTTTCTTATTTTTTCCATTTGGTTCCATTTCATACAATTAAAAGCAAATGCTTCAGTTACCTATTTACCATCTTTGGCTCACGTTAAAAGACTGGTTTAAAATTGGTCAGAAGGTTAAGAAATATGGACAGAAAAAGAAATTCTGAAATAAGATTAGGAATGTAAGTATTTTAGGCTTCAAAGTAAATAAACATATTTTTCTGACATTAGAATGAAATTAACTGTATTACACCTTGGGATGTCCAAGTATTTGCTTCTTAGAGTCCTCGTTTCCCCTTCACTAATCCAAGCTGGATTATGTTTAATTTAAAATACTCTTAAAATAGACTTTACTGAATAAGAAACCTATCAGCGCACCATAATCACCAATTAATTAGCAGTAGTATTGCAGAGTGTATCTGGGAGAGAAAGCGAGATTTTCACAATTTAAACACGAAAAGATGACATCATTTCCATGAGTCAGGGAATGTTTAAAGAGCCTTCCAAAGTTTCTAGTTTATTTTCATTACGTCCACATTTCATGGCCACTTCTGTTGACCAGCTCAAGAAGGTCTGGGGGTGGGGCAATGGCAAGAAAAATAGGAAGGTGCAACCACAAACAAAGGGCTTCAGGAATTTGGAATGGCTTCTTAAAAATCAGGTTATTTTAAAAGTAAGTTATAATCTTGAGCATTCATAAATAAATAATTCTCAAACTAAGAATTTCTGAGGACAAAAGTACACAAGAGTTATATTTGTAAAAGAAAGAGAAAATGGAGGGGGGAGGGGGAGAAAAGGAGGGGAAGGGAGAGAATCTGTAGATTTTCTTTCCTAGATCAGGACTATAGACAAACTTAAGTGAAGAAATGTTCCAGTGCAGTGAAGGCAGAAAAAGCTGTGTGTGATCCACACTTCAAAGGCCACGTGGCCCAGGACAAAATGCTTCCCTCGAAACACAAATGACCCTTTCATGGAGTTTTCACTTCTATACCAGATGTGGACATAAGGAGGAGTAGGGATTTACCTACATACAATGTTTCTTTTAGTCTCTTCCTCTAATCATTAATTTTTAATTTAGAATATAGTTAATTGATCTAACAAATAAAATTACAGATAGCAAGTTCTCTCTCCCTTTGGTAATTCCCCAAAGTTTCTGACAGCAAGTTACTGTGGAAGTGGAGTAGATAAATGCTCCCAAGGGCCCTGGAAACTGTGTCTTGTCCAAGGGAGAGGGTAAATCCTAGAATATGAGTAGAAAAACCCATATATGAGAGCAATTTGCTAAGCTCTTCTACTTGGGAAATCTTTCACTAGAAAGTCAAAACCTTTAAATCAATGTTTTTATGCCCAGTCTCTATTCCATTAAAGAACATAAATATCACAGGATTATTTTTGTATCTCCCCACTTCTAAGTACAAGATTTGATCATGCAAGCACACATAGCTACATTCAACAAGCAACACAAAGGATAAAAAGAAAGCAAATCCACAGGGTATATGCTCTAAAGCACTTAATATCAGACAAATGGTTTATTCAAGGACACTTGAACTTTTTTCTTGTCTGGAAAACATGGATTCAAAAAGCTTAGCAGGACAAACTATCATCCATCTTTTCTCAACGCCTCCTTTAAACTATTCTAAAATTCTGAGATAGAGATCAATCTGTCACACACACGAATTATCACACACTCACCAGCCCTCCACACATTTCAAATAACACCATATCAAGGAAATGTCTGTTCTGTTCTCAACAGTCATAGTACTGATATACTAACACTGATAAGCCCACTCTGGGGAAGGACAAAGTCACTGGACTGATGGTCTGTCACCTACTTCTACAGCAGTGGGAAGTTACAGATCACCAAAAGGAAACAGTAGTTTTCCAAACCAGCTGATGCACTGGCATTGAACTATTCCCCATACCTCACACAAGACACTCATCTCTTTCCCTTGGAGCCCCCTGGGAGATCTGCCCTCCAGCACCCCCAGATTTGATCACCTCCTGGAGTGGACCCCAGTCCAGCTAGAGCCTGTATCTCCTCTACCCCAACTCCTTTCAGCTGGTTTAGCTGCCACCCTCTTGCTTCACAAGCCACATAACAAGAATAGGATAAAACTAGGTGACTGGCCTAAGATCACAAGCCTGGATTAAAACAAAAGGAAGAAGCTAAAACAAGGACAAAAACCAGAACTTGGCTAGTGGGGTAACTGGACTCTATACCACTTCTAGAGAGGAGATGCTAAATCAAGCCCCCACCAGAAAGACCTTGGAAAAGTCCCATAAGAGGCAACATAGTGTCTGCTGACTATATGCTATAGGTCGAACCTAGTAATTTTCCCAAATTAAATATACTGCATTGATAATATCAAAAAAGCCAGCTGCAAGGAGCCTCCCATAGGGCATCCACAGGAATATAAGTGCCACAAGGGCCTCTGACCTGCAACAAGGCAGAGAAACTGAGTCCTGGCCACCTTCTGTCCAGCTCTCCCTCCCTCCCCTCCCATGCACTGTGCCTCATCACACATCAGAGGTCCGTATGCTTTCATCGTCAAGGTCAAACAGAAACGGCTTTTCCTTGGTGTGCTGAGGCTCTGATCTATGCCTTATCCGGGAGCTTGGCAATACCCCAGCAATGCTGCTCTCTGCCAGTTGGGGCAGGAACAGACAGTCCTCTGGAGTCTCTTTTGCTGGCAGCAGCTTTTCTCCAGTCTGGGGGACAGGTGTCCAAGGTTGCCAGGAGCAGGCCATTGAGGGGGCTTTGCAGAGGGCTTTCTTGTCTTCTGCAGGAGGCCTCCCTCGGCATAAGACAGAGTTAGGCCCACCTGTGAGGCTGGAGCTTGCAGGTCGAGTCAAAGAAATGGATCTAGAAAAAGATACTTCCTAGAAACACAAAAAAGAAAAGCAAAGGAAAGGAAAGGTCAATGTTTTCTCAGAGTCCCAGGAGGAGTACCCATCCAGGATCACCGCCTCACAGGCTTAGAGACAGCTGTCTACAAAAATCAAACAGCAGAGCCAGGCATGGTAGCATGCGGTACTCAGGAGGCTGAGGCAGAAGGACCACTGTGTGTGAGGGCAACACAGTGAGACCTTGTCTAAAACTAAATGAAAAGTTTGGCAGAATTCACTCTACAAGAGTCAGGGTCTGCTCACAGTAAGACTTGTAACACACATCAGAAACTCCATGTCTCTGTCTAACCCTGTCTCACCTCCTCCACCAACTTAAAAAAAAAGAAGAAAAGAAAAGTTTGTACCAAATTAGTGAAAAAGAGAAAAACAAACAAGCCAGCCTATGGGTTCAGCTGCATGTAAATCCCGGGCTGCTTGCCTACAACACCAAATAAAACACGCCCACGTAAGGAGAATTTATCTCTCAATCGACATTGCAGCACAGGAAGGAAGTGACTGACTTACTCTGGGGTGGCACTTGAGGGCCTGGACTGCTGCCCCAATCTCCTTAATCCAGCTGTGCATGTCTTCTGGACTGTCCGCCTGCAAAACATCCACAGCGCTTACAGAGACATTTTTGGCAGTGTGATTTCAGCTTTCAAGTTTCTGACTCAATTTCAAGTTCATAAAATCAAAATATTAGAGTTGGAAGGGATCTTGGACATCATCTAGTCCTGTGGCTTTCAGACTTCTGAGGACATTTTTTTCCTACAGCATCTTATTTAATGCTCAATAAATAAAACAGCTCAGAGAGCTCCTCAGCCCGTCTGAGGAGGAGCAGAGGTTCAGTGCCTCATCTGCTGACGCCCTTTACCCCTTCCAGAAAACACTGGGCCCAGTCTAACATCCTGTTTTTACAAGAAGAAACTGAGGCCCCAAAGGCCAAAGCTCAAGGATTATGGCTGGTATGCATTCAACTACTCGCATTACCAATGCCATTTTTCCATTATATTAATACATGAACAGAATAATCTCACTTTTAATTCCCCTAAAACCAAACCCCTCTCGAGAATGTATGATCATATATTTTACCTCCAGAAACAGGGTTTTTTTCAAAGCGCAAGCTACCTGGTCTATCCTTGAAATCATTCTGGCCTCCAGAGCTGCAGGTCCTTGAAAAACTAAGTTTGACAAACACACAGGACAGTGCTACGCAATGAACATATTTCCCCCAGAAGAGGGCAGCAGCAGCTCTGTGACCAAGTCAGGAAGATCTCGACGCCTAGGTGCTGTGGGCTCCGCCTGTAAGAGGGAAGAGCTCCCACTGGCAGGCCAGTCCCTGCAGATGTTTACTGAGGACCCTTTTCAGGTTTGTGGGATGCAGCACGCGTCAGCCACAGACGTGGGACCCAGACTGAATTCTTGACCTCCAGAAGTCCCTGTCATTCATTTCCTCTCTCACCTGGCACAATCCTGAGTCCCATCCAAACACCAAGTATGTATGTGTATGCACGTGCAGGTGTGTGTATGGATACCACATCCCAACCTACCCTCCCCCCACCACTTTCTCCATCCCCCAAAGGACTCTGTCTCTGCACTCTATCAGGATAAAACATCACCAGCTTGGGTTTTTTTGTTTGTTTGTTTGTTTTTTGAATCCTCAATCTGCAACACCCCTCACACATGCTGTATTTGATGACTTATACTTGCTCTTCCTGATTCTTCCCAATTTGACAACCTGATGGCTTCCTAAGGAAGAACAAATCCATTCCTAGTCCAAAAAGCCAAGATTTGATGTCCAAGGTCCTCTTCAAAGTACTTAACTTCTGGGAGAATAATAGTCACTAGGTAAAGTTGTTTGAATAGTGCCTCATACACAAAAGCACTCTGTGAGCAAGATTTTGTGGTGCTAGGGATGGAACTGAGGGCCTTCACACGAAGTTACATTCCCAGCTCTTTTTATTTTTTATTTATTTATTTTTATTTATTTTCTTTTTTTTTTTTTTGCGGAACCGGGGATTTGAACTCAGGCCCTTGCACTTGCCAGGGAAGTGTTTATACCACTGAGCCATCTCCTCAGCCCTCTTTTTATTATTTTTGAGACAGCATCTCATTAGGTCACCAACTTGCCCAGGCTGGGCTCAAACTTGCAATCCTCATGCCTCAGCTGCCCAGACAGCAAGTATTACTGCTGTATACCACCATGCCCCACAAAGGGTTCTGTAAGTACTATTGTTACTTTATTTACTGTGATACGAGGGACCCAAGTGCAGCCTAAGTTCTACCAAGTTGGATTTATTCCTTGTCCTCGTCATAAAACTCTTTCCTCCAACTGCATATAAAACCTGCCTCAAAAGATCAAGGTGTCAGTATCCAGAGAATAATGGACTTGAGATGCAGAAAGGCTGTTTTGGATTTCAGTGGGATAGAGGTAATTGCTCATCAGGAGAAAAGCACTTATTAGGGATTTTTCTCCTGGGGAAACACAGATGATCTGCTAGAAGGATGCTAGAACACAAGAGGGGCTGGCACTGCAGCTCAGTGGCAAAGCTCCTGCCTAATGTGTTTGAGGTTGTAGGTGGGATCACCAGCACTGAAGAAAGAAAAGAAAAAAAAGAGAGAGGAAAGACAGAAATAGGCATCTGAAGGATAAAAAACTCCATTTCACACTAGATCTAACATTTTCTTTGAGTAACTGGAAAATCCTCACATAATGTTTCCAGGGATGTGTGAAGAGGCCAGTAACCTACCCATTATGTCAGATATAGGACTGGGGGTGTGACACAGCTAGTCACATTTACTGTGACTTCAATCTTCTGCACCAAATGCAAGCAAAAAACCCACAACAATGTGTATGTACATGTTTCAAATAGAAAGGCAGATATTACAATTGACCCCATATAGAAAACAAAATATTCTTGTATAGAAATCATAACAATATGTCAGTAGTTTGACCCTCACTTTAGAGTAATATCTTAAAACACTATTCAGCTAGGCATGTGGGTACATACCTACAGTGTCAGCACTCTGGGAGGCTGAAGCAGGAGGATTACATGTTTGAGCCCATTCTGGGCAATTTAGCAACTTAGTAAGGCCCTGTTTCAGAATAAAAAGTAAAAGCCGGGTGTGGTGGCGCATGCCTGGAATCCTAGCACTCGGGAGGCTGAGGCAGGAGGATTGCTGTGAGTTCAAGACCAGCCTGAGCTACAAAGTGAGCTTAAGGCCAGCCTGAACTGCATAGTGAGACCCTGTTTCAAAAAGACCAAAAAAAAAAAAAATAATAATAAAAAGTAAAAGAAGGGGCGCTGGTGATGTAACCCAGTGCATAGGCCCTGGCTTGAATCCTCAGTACTGCAAAAGGAAAAAGATAATACTCAGCCAGTGATGGTTGTGCTCATCTATAGTCCTAGCTATTCAGAAATCTGAGATGACAGCATTACCAGTTTGAGGCCAGTCTCAGCAACTTAGTGAAACCCTATCTCAAAGTAAAAAATGTTTAAAAGCCCAGAGAGGTAGCTTACTGATAAATCACTTGCCTAGCATACATGAGGCCCTGGGTTCCATCTGCACCATATGGGAAGGAAAAATACTATTTTACTGAGAGTAAAATAACAATCTCTATTAGTAGTTTTAATAACTGATACTCAGTTTTAGAGAAACAAATTCAATGAAACAAAAAATTATATGCAAAAATTATGGTGTATCTTTCTCGTATGGAAAACTATGGTTAGCTTTCATCAGAATCTTAAAAAAAAATCTTAAACCCACATCACAAGATAGTTTCATGAATCAGAGGTAAAAAACAGAGCTCAGTTCACCCACCCCATGGTGAATTACTAAGAGACTAAAAAGTGCTTAAAACTGAGTAGAACAGAAAGGGAAATGCTAAACTCATACCTTTCTTTCTTTCTGGTTCTGGGTTCAAAAGAAAGTAGGGTTTCTATTCTTGAGGGCAATTTTTGAGATGAAAGGGACAAGACTATTAAAATGAGTCATTTCAGTCTATAGCTGTCTTGTAGCCCAATGACCTTTTACTCATATCTGCACTGAACCCTGCTCTGTAAGACACAATGGCTAGAAGCAATGAGTGATGGAGTTGCAATCAAAGTAACCCAATATCTGCTCCTGCTTCTTGCCACCATCCCTGTCCTAAATCTATAGGCAGTTCCTCCTTCCCTCTTTCCCCAACATCTGCAGCCAATATTTCCCAACAGAGGATCACTTATGTCTTCCCAAGAACCAATCACAGCTTCAGACACAGCTTTGCTACGTGCATAACAGAATTCTAAGTGACATCATTCACCCTGTGGTCTAAAACAGTAAACATCTAAAGAGTTGAGTATATCTAAACACTAGCTCTCTTGTCTTCTTAGGGCCACTTTTGCTCTCACAACTGGGCTAATCCAAGTTATCAAGACTAGTTCGCACTCTATTTCTCATTTTCATGAACCAAGCCCCCTTTCGATAAGCTCCCTAATGCCCCTAGATGCTCTGTGATTAGGAAAACACTGGCCCCTGCTGACTGGGATCTCTAGGTGCAAAATCTCACTTTGAACCCACACTCAGAACTGAGAACATCCCCCCTCTGACGAACCTGCTGGTGACACCCACCTTCCACCTGCTTCCATGCCTGATCATCGCCAGACCGTGGGTCCTTAGTCACTATGATCCATCTACCAAGAATGCTAAGTTCTCAGAGGCAATATTCCCCGGTAAGAGTCAGCCTTCCCTGCCTTCCTGTAAACATAGCCTCTACCTCTTGGGCTCTGGCTCATGCTACACATATATCACGTACCCAAGCAACTTTTGCTGCAGCACTTGGTACATCCCAGTCAGCCCCATAGCTTGCTGGACCAAGGATCTCAGGCACATGATTGACCTTCAGAGACTGCTTCCTCATGTACAAAGTAGAGATGAGTTTAGAGACTGCCCGAAGTTGAGCGCTAAGCTGCCTGCTGAGCTGCTCAGTGCTGTGCCTGGATTGTCTAAGTGTCTAATAAATGGTTCTGCTTCTGCTCCTTATTAAAAAGCAAAGACTAACATAATAGGAGAGGTCACAGGATACAAAGTTTACATGATAAATGCGACATGTAAATTAAATGACCAATACCCAACCGCGTCTACAGAGTTGTTTTCTGTGCCTAGGGCTGCTCTGGTACTAAGGTTAGCTAGAGTTTTTTTCTGGCAGAGGTACTTGAGTATAACTTAGGAAGCAGGTCAGAACTCCACTTTGGCATGCTGGGTAAAATTTCAGCACCAAAGTATACAAAAAGTCACATTCCTTCTCCCTTTACATGAAACACGACTGACTTGAGACAAAAGACTGATGTAACAAACTGTCAGTACCAGTTCTTCAGGTGCAGGTATTTGGTAGACTTTTTTCTTGTTCTTCAACAATGAATGAATGAAGAGGTAATACTGAGGGAAAATCATGCCACCATTTTTTCTTTTTTTTTTTGCAGATGGTAAACTGTGGGTTTTCAAAACTAAACTTAGAATTTCAGAAAATTTATACCTCCACGAGCTCAACAACCTTCCACACTTAGTGACTGACACTGCTAATAAGCAGTGATGACTTAATGAATGTGACTTTTTAAACATTATGTAACAAAATGTGTCAACATTTGGAAGACATGTGTATCTCAGTAAGACCAGTATTTTCCAAATAATCAATGCAGGTGGTTATGAAACCATGCATGGGTAAAAAGTATCTATCCAAAGTGCAGAAGGGGTCCCTGGATTTAATGCAAGAATACAAAAGTTTATTTTTATAATTAAATGTTTTTTCTTTATTTATTTGGTATAAACATTTCAGACCCATAGTGATCCTCCTGTCTCAATCTCCCCAGCACTGCATTACAGGGATGCACTGCCACACCCGGTTTCAAGGCCTGGAACCAAGCACAGCATGTGGTGCCAGGGCTTGAACTCAGATCCCTGTGCTTGCCAGGCAGGCACTTAGACTGCTGAGCTATCTCCCCAGCTCTGAAAGTTTATTAACATGGCTTCAAACTACATTTCACGTAAACATTAATAAATTACTATTTATCAAGTTTTAATATGGAATTGAAGAATATCCACAATTAACTAAAAAAATTAACATATGCCTCTTTTTTTTCAAATATTTGTCAGAGGCCAGATTTTCATGTCTTTCAATCCACACAACAAATGGCTAATGAAATACAAAGGCAAATAAGAAAGCCCTTTTGTCTTGTATTATGCAGCCATCAGAGATTTATAGAAAACATTAAAAATACTACTCTGCTCACTCTTTTTTTTATTTTTGTTTTATTGAAGTACAAATATCAATGAGACAGTTTTAAGATACCTTGACAAGATGGATTTGATAAATTAATACCTTGCATCTGCTCACTCTTTTATAGAAATATATTTTTCATAAAATGTATCTTGCTAACATGAGTTTTTAACACTACTTGCAATGAGCTAATATTTATTTTCTATATATATTTTTTCATGTGTATATTCATCAAATACCTTTTTAAATCTATGACCTCTTCTTCCTTCTCACTGACCTTGAATTAGGTGCAAGCAACAGATCTGACCCTTCGCTCATTTATTTTTTTAGAGTGATGTTAGAGTCCTGTATATCACAAAAGGAAAAGGAGGATGAAAGCGAGGCGTGATGGCTGGAAAGCACGCATGTACTCACACAGATAATGCAATGTCTTTTGGTCCTCTCCTCTTGAGCTCTTAGCCAGTACTATCACTGCTCAAGGTATTTATTCAGAATCACTGTCGTGTCAAGCATCACCTACCCAGTGGTCAGCACAGCCGGTCCCTTTGGCTGTCACCCACAGGCACTTGTCTTTGCTCTCAGCAGCCCCTGCCCATGCTGCTACAGAGGTACAGCCCAAACATCCCAGCACTAACCTCACCTCTCCGTTCTCTCTTCCCCTAGGTAATTTTTACTATTTCCTGGAAAGTGATCCGTTTGACAACTTCTGTATTTCTCCTTGCCTCCATCCATGAAATTTCAGCTCCCTCCATTCCTGGCCTATACCATCATGCCAGCCTTGCACTGCTGGCCTAGCTACCAGGCCTTCTCTCCTCTGTGCTCTGTGCTGCCTGAGCCATTATGGAAGGCTGGGGGTGAGCTTCTCGCCTCCTGCTTCAGGCATGAAGCAAGCAAAGCTGGGAGATTAAATAATGTGTCGAAGTCCAAGCACTGCATTTGGAAGGAAATCTGGCTAGCTGCTCCCTCTCAGAAGCACCAAGGATCTGGCTCTCAGGTAGAGCCAGAGCTCTATGACAAAATAGGTGGACAGAACCCCTGTCCTAGTCTCCAGGCCTGGTGGCACATGCTTCCCACTGCCCAGACCCTTCCTTCAACTCTGCTGAGATGTCCCCTATCACACAGCACCCCTCTTCCCTTCTGAGGAGGCAGTTACACTGATCACATAGTTTTGTGAGTTTTTTTTTTTTTTTCAGTACTAGGGACTGAACCCACAGCCTTCTTACAGAGCTACACTCTCATCCCTTTTATTTATTTTGAGATAGGGTGTTGCTAAGTCCCTGAGTTGCCCAGGCTGGGCTCAAACATGTGATGTTCCTGCTTCAGCCTCTCAGGATATTGAGATTATAGGCAGGCACCACTGTGCCCAGCTTTGCTTTTGTTTTCATTTTGTATCCCCTATCCCCTTTGGGGAACTTTTTTGATACCTGTAATAAATTTAGATTCATTTCTTTTCTCAGATACAGATAATAATGTCATCAATTCAGAATTTTCTTTTATTTCCATATCAGAAACCAGAAAGTCACATTTTAGAGATACTCATAGAGGGAAATGTATGCTCCTGGGTTTCTTTTGTTTGATGCTAATAATTACAATCATCTGGAAATGAGCACATATACCTATCATGTCTTAGTCACTTTTCCTTCCCCTTCACCACCACCCCCGTCCTCCCCTCTCCCCTATCTCAGATTTTCTTCCTATCTCCACAAAGTCTCCTACACTTGGGATTCTTCCGTCATGTGCTCCATTTCACCTTAGGGTCCCCTGACCTTGTGCACATTGTTTAGTCTGTGCTTGGTGCTGTTTATTCTCTGTCCAACAGGGTTCTTTGTCCTGCCGTGCAGCATTCAATACACCTTGCCAATCCCCTGGGCTTCATGGACCCAGCCCATTGAATGTTTGGACTTGCTGCTTGGCCAGCCTCTCCCAGACTCAGGACTGCTTCTATTTAACCCTACAATCCTGCACTCTGAGGATCCTCTACAACTAACTGTTGACTGAAAGAATTAGCAACTCTTTGATGCATCTCCAGGCTCCACCTTGCCCTCCACCTTGTAGCAGTTGTGCCAGTGAATAACTAGCCTTCTACCACAGCCGCATCTGTCCCGCGCCTCCTTGGCTGTCTCTGGCAGGAGGCACTGCGGGTTGGAATGAGTGTGGCCTACAGGTGACTGAGCTGCCCAAGGCACCTGCTAGGCTCAGGCACAGTGCGCTGCCAAGTGACAGGAAGGAGGCTCAACTCGCTGTGGAAGACAAGGTTCCAGCAGAGTGAGGAGGAAAGAGGGCTGGGAATCCCCAGAAGTCGCAGTTGGAAGCCCCTACTAAAGCCAACACACTCTGCATGAGTTTTGGTGCCAGAGACCCCACAACCTCACTACTGGGAAGCTATGCACTCTGCGGACTCCCTGGTAGGATGGGCTAGGGACTTGGCCCTAGATGGCCACGCCCTGCTTGGAAATCTGCCTTGCTAGCTCCTCTGACTCTCATATGGTTGGGAGAGCTCCAGAACCGTGGGTGGAGGGAGAAACTCCCGATAAGTGAACCTCAGAGCCCTCACAATGGCTTTCTCTGTGCAGCTGGCCCTGCACCTGGCACAGCACAGGGCCCTCTGTGCTTCTGTCCTTCCGCACACAGAGATGTCCACACACAGACGGACTTATAAATACCCTCCCAAGCAGAAGTGAAATCACTGACCAGTTCTCCTTTTCTCTGCTTAGCTAGAGCCCAGTGACTGCGAGCAAACGCACACTCTCCAGTACAGTGGCTCAACCTGCTTTTGCTCTTTTATGCTTGGGAAGCTTTTGGCAAACATCCTGTTTAGAATAAAATGGGACTCACACTGATTCTTGGGGGCTAAATTTGCCACCCTGTAACTTCAAGCAAAAGGACACACAAGCTGGACAAAAGGCAAAGCCTATTAGCACACCATTCACACAGATGCCCATTCACAGCAAGCATTTTACCTGCACATAGAAGGTCCTGGAGCTGGTTATTATTTCAAACAGGTTGTCCCTCATTAAGAGATCACTAGACAGAGAAAAAGAAAGAAAGTTACTAGGCATGCTGACGGACATCCCGGGGACTCACTGACTCTATGTCTAGACACTGAAGTGTCCTCTAAGCGGAGGATGAGAGTGTCTAAGCCACTGCTCCTGCAGCCCATGCTAAAAACA
>PVKA01047548.1:0-14267 GCA_004027165.1 Ctenomys sociabilis | reverse complement strand
GGGACCAGTGTTCGATCCTTGGTTCCCCCAGCCGCGTCGGCCCCGCCTTCGGGTGCGCTGAGCCGGCAATGCAATCCGGGCGCGGTGGCGCGCGCCTGTCATCCCAGCACATGGGAGGCAAAAAGCAGGAAGATCACTATGAATGTGGGCTGCATGCATAGTGAGACCCTGCACCAAAAAAATAGAAAAAGACAAAAAAAAAAACAAACAAACAAAAACAAAGAGCATGAATGAAAAGGCAAGAGAAGTTGCAGTATGTTCTTGGATGAACAATAAAGAGCTCTCAAAGTAGTAGTTATGCAGGACTATATAAAATATATTAGATGAACCCTTACTTAAAAGGTCATTGACGATTTCTATGAAACAGTACAGCAGCAAGATATTTCCATCAGCACACTCTACAAATGAACTTCTCTTGCACCCTATGGGTCATGATTCCATATGGGTCTATAGGGTGGATTTCAAGGAAATAGCTGTAGCTCTGCCCCACAAGTGACACCTGGCCACCAGTAAGTGTCATGGTCATTATCCATGTCCACAACACACTAGAACTTTGTGCGCTATCCTATCCCCAAACTGTTAGAAGTGCTCGTCATTTATTTGTCATTCCAGTATTTATCTTCTGTTTTATTCTTAGTACTTCTTTACTATCATGACAACTTTTTCTAGTGCAATTGTTTTAAAACATTTAATTTTTAATTAATTAGTATTTAATTTTCTGAACATTGCTTAATCCTAATTTTTGTTTTAAGATTTATACTATATCTTTGAATTACAATTTATCTAAAGGACGTCGTATGATATCTTCTCCTAGTATTAGAAACTTTAAGAAGTATATTTCTATTTTATGTTGACTTTATATTACTTCTTCCTTATCCTTGACCCACACATACACACACATATATATATATATGAAAAAAATACGTTTATAATCTGACATAAGATTGGTACTGTTTCATAGAGATGATACGCTTAAGTAAAATAAATCAGACCTGTAAGTGCAAACACCGTACTGTCTCCTTAGTGTGAGAACCCAAATGAGAAGATGGAATCTGAAGGGTACAATAGACACTGGGAAAAGGGAATGAAATTATTCAAACAGAAAGAGTTACTGAGTTGAGGAAAAGGACAAGAGAGGGAGTGGGGGAAGGAGCTATATCTATGTATGTAAGCAGGATGATTTGGACAACTGTGCATTTCTGCTGGTCTATGGAAAGGAGCAAGTAATAATTTGTTTTGTCTCATTTCTTTTGTTTTTCCTTTTCTTCTTCTTAATTTCTTATATATTTCTTATGTTTTTTCTGTCTTCCAATTTTGCATGCATATATCTGGTAATATGAATAACTAGTTGGAAGATAACACTATGCATTACAACAAATACTGTGAAATTCATATTAATTTGTTACCTTAAATGTTGTACCACTTGTAATTTTTCTGGTTTAATACTATTTCATACTCTCTTCAAAAAATAAATTATTAAAATAATATTGAAAGCAAATGGCACTATCTAAAATTCCTTTATAACCTTCTGATCTGAGTGGAATGAAACATGGGTGGCTCTCAGAGGACAGCATAGATTATTGTAAACTTAATTATCTGGTGACTGCAATTGCAGCTTCTCGTGCTGATGAAGCCTTCTTTCTGGAGAAAGTCATTACAGCCAATGTGCACAGTTACTGCTTTTTTAGTACTTTTTTCTCTATTGCAGTGATTGTCAGAGTTTTTCTGTATAAAGAAAGTATATATATTAGAGGTTTTGCCGAGTATATGGCCCTTTTGCGACTGTGGAACTTGGCCACTGTAGTATAAAAAGAACCATAGATTGTGCATGAAACATGGGCCTGGCCATGCTCCAGGGAAATTTTATTTCCAAAAACAAGTAGCAAGAAAATCAGTAGCAACAAACATATTTAACTTGTGTAGATCTTGATTTCTAATACCATTCTTCAACGATAGAAACTGGGGATTCTTTTAGAAATAGCTGACTCTAGGACTGGAGCTTGTATTATACAGGAGGTGTCTTCTATTTTTTTTTTTTTTTTTTTTTTGAGACAGGGTCTCACTGTGCAGTTCAGGCTGGCCTTAAGCTCACTTTGTAGCTCAGGCTGGTCTCGAACTCACAACAATCCTCCTGCCTCAGCCTCCCTAGTGCTGGGATTACAGGCATGCGCCACCACGCCCGGCGTGTCTTTTTTTTTTTTTTTGAGACAGGGTCTCACTGTAGACAGGGTCTCACTGTGTGTCTTCTAAAGGTTCCTATTTCAGAAAATAAGGAAGTGTTTTTAAAATATCACTGTGATAAACACACACACACAGGTTCATAGAAAATGTAAAAATGGCACAGGAAGAAATTAAAAGAGCTACTAATAAGTGAACAATTTGAGCAATAAAGTATAGTGGTATTAGATTATAACCCAAAGCATACAATAAATATCATGAATCCATATTGGCATTGATAAATGACTGAAGAAGTTAATGATTGGGGAGAAGAAGCAAATGTCTCATGCAAAACCTCAAATAAAGTATGTAGGCACTCCATCCTAAAGGAGAAAGAGTGTAACTTCTTATTCCCTATGTTTAAGCTGTGTGTACTGGCTACTTTGCAAAATCTAGAATAAGAAAGAACAGGAAACGTAATCTTATGGGGGTAAGCCTGACACACTACTGCAACCAGGTGAAACCAGCATCAGTGGTCACAAGTCATGTGGCTCAGATGTGCCCTTAATACGATATAAAAAACACTTGATACTTGTAATTTCTTCCAAGATTCCAAAATCCCATTCTCATCCTAACAAAGGTTAGCATCATTGCACATTCCAAGAGAACTTCCAAAGTCATCAAAATCATGGAAAGTCAGCAAAACTTTTCTAACCAAAAGGACTTTAAGGAAATATGACAACTAAATATATGTGGTATTCTGCATGGTGTCCTGGAACAGAAAAAGGATGTGAAGTAAAAATTCAGAAAGTGTGAATAAATTATGGACTTTATTAATGATGTAACAGTATTTGTTCAATAATTATAACATATGTATTATTAAAATATAAGATAATAAGAGAAAAAGTGAGCACATAAAAATTTTCTATACTAGTCACTCAACTCTTGTTGAGTAAATAGAAATTCACTCAAATAGAAAATTGTTTTAAAATTAAGGATTAATAATGAAACTCAGTTGGCAGAAAGCCAGATTTTTTCCTTTAGACTACTATTAAACAGAGATAAGTCAGATTTGTTTTTGTTTCGTAAGGATAGGAGAACACCTTTACTATTTTATTTAGAGCTCTATCAAATTTCAGGCATTATTCTACAACATAGTACATAAATACCTTAAAAAATCTCATTATTCCATAGGACACCATGGGACCATAGATGTACTAAATTAATGACATTGTGATGACAGGAATTGTGAGGAGAAATTAAGCCATATTCTGGACGCCTTGATATTTGTAAGAGGGAAGAGCCTTTTACCTATGAATGTATAGGAGAGTCCACCATTTCCAAAAAGTTTCTAAGACCGAGAGTTTAGGGATACTGGAATACCTTATTCAAAGGTAAGTTTTCAAGGTCAGCAGGCTGGAGAGACCAAGAAATACACACACAGAAAGAAGGCAGTAAGCAAAACAGGTGGGCAGAAGAAATTATGAATACACAGAAATCCTGAGCTAGAGTTTATCAATAGTTATTCAATAGTAATAGTTACAGAAGCAGAAACAAAAGCCAAAGGAATAGGGAAATAGAACAGGCACACTCTGAGAATCTGTGGATATCATAGGAAGTGTATTGCATTTGAGTGTGTTACACTGACCCATTTGCAATGTGATCAGGTGAGTTACTAATTTCTTATAGAATTTAAGGAACACAGAACAATCTATCCTCTTAATCAACATGGATTATTGTTAATTGCACAGGAAAGCAAAAAAAAAATTTCAGAAAACATCAAAACAACTTACTCTAAGTAACTAGAGAACTAAAACATTATGGCAACATACGATGAAATAAAGGCTTTCTCAATCGGTCTAAGGACTTAACTGCTAATGGTCAGAAGTGTTCATACTCCAAGTCATCTGTTCTGCTTACCTGCAGCTACCCACTCATGAACTCTATTGGCTTCTGTTTTTTGCTTCTGTTACTGCTACAACTAATAGGTATTATTAATGCCCTCTAACTCAAGATCTCTGTTTACTCTGTTTACTCATAATCTCTCTCTCCTCTCTCTCTCTCTCTCTCTCTCTCTCATCTCTGAATCTAAATGTTTTGCCCTCAGTCTCTCTAAAGTGGATTCTGATTGGGCTATAAACTCCTATTCAACGTCCTTTTATGGAAGAGTTCTTGAACTTTGATTTCTGGAGTCTTCTGAACAACATTATTCCCTGGTGCAGCTAGTTTTGGCTGTGGATGTGATGTCACTTCATGCAACATACTGACTTATGAAAGGTCTTCTGAAAGGGGCTATGGTATGGCAGGTGTTTCAGAGAGTGGTGGGGTGCATTGTAACTAGTGAGAACCTTTGCTGGCCTGACCAGAAAAAATACATTTTATCATTTTAAGTAAGGTGAACCATCAACCATTAATAAATACCTGTAAGGAATTTGAGTTGACTGATGTGCTAGAAAGTTTTAACTGAGATAAAGGCACAGGGAAAGAATGCCAGCCAGTAGTATTATTTTTGTCCCTTTTTCTTTGCTTATCTGTGTAAGGTTTTCCTCACAGTGGTTGTACTTGATTTGCAGTGGGGATATGAGTAGGTTTGTGGGCTTAATCCCACAAGATTATTCACTGATGGTAGCTAAATTATGAGAACATTGTAGAATTAAAGTCCAGAGGGACATTATTTTAGAACTGCGTGGGTAGGGTCCTGACTACAATGGTCTACTTCTTGTCCCATTCTCAAAAATTAACCCACACTCTACGTTTGGTCATTACATTTTTGTTCCAGAAAACCTGATCATCAAAAAGCTCTGGTAAAAATGGTTTGGGATTGATTTCTATTTCCATAACCCACTCTATAGGTCTTCTCAGCCTCTCTGGCATAAACTGCAAAGTTCTGCAAGGTGGAGCGAGGCATCACTTGGATTTTGTCTTCTGACCTTCTGGTCACAGCCAGTGGTTATCAGTTTCTGCATTCAGTCTCCCTTGAATTCTGTGGTGGCCTCTCCTTATCCATTCAAGGTAGAAGGAAGAAAAGCTCCTTTTCTTGATCAAATATCCTTGGCTTTACTGATTTTCTTTTCCATAACAGATGAGCCTCACCCCTTCCTCCTCCCATGGTCACAGATACTCCTCATCTGACACGTTCTTGCCCCTTCACACTAATGTTAAAATAATGGTTAGTGGAATCTTCTTATAACTGCACACATTATTTCTTTAGTATTTTGTGAATTTGAAACCAAAAACCTGTAAAATTAAAAGTATAAACTCTTCAGGCAAGAAGCCTTGACCCCTCATGAGTTGCTATGTTTAGCATCAAACTTGTCCTTAAGAGAAAACCTGGGTAAAGTGAAGAACACCTCAGAGGCTCACAAATCATAAGGCCCCAAATAGCAATCTGTTTAAATTCTTTTGACAAATCAAAAGAGATTCAAACAGGACTAATTCAAATTAATAGCTAAGAAAATATCAATCTGCACACTGTACCTAGCTCCAACAGTCATCTTTATTTTGCATCAAGGAACAATATATATTAATGGACAAATGCACAGAAAACCTGGCATATTATTCATTACCATGAGTAGCAGGTCATAGAGCAGCAAAATAGTATTGCTAACAATAAACCGTGTTCTGTAGCAGGAGGCAGTTCTCAGCCTGTCATGAATTTATTTTATTATTGACAAAAGGTTTGGTTGTCATTTACCAAAACTAGTGCTTTACCCAGCCCCATACCAAAGCTTGAACACAAAATAGGTTTGTAATGAAACTTGATTAAATGAATTGATTAAATTAATGAATTTATTAAATGGACTGAATTCCTGTAGAGGTGATTGGATCATGGGGGCTCTCTGTTCCTCAGTTTTGATTAATAATGGAGTGTGAAGTTAGGAGCTGAGGACCAGTTTGTCACTGGGAGCACATCTTTAGAGGGTATGTCTCTTGCTGAAATTCTTCCCCTTATCTCTGCTTCCTTGCTACAAGAAGCAAGCAACTATATGTCACCATACCATTCTACTGTGATATTACTGCCTTGAATAAGCTTACCACTGACTGGAGCCCCTGAAACCATGAGCCAAATAAATTTCTCTTCCTTCAAACTACATGTATCATATGCTTTTTCCCAGTAATTAGTGTCTATTTAGGTAGGCACAGGGACCAAGTTTCAATTCCCCACATACCATGCCAACCCAACTCCCAGGGCCCACTGAGACAGTGACTGAGACTAGGCATGGTGGTGTGTGTCTGTAATCCCAGATCTTGAGAGGCTGAAAACAGGAGGATCACTATGAGTCTGATCTGTGTAGTGAGACCCTACAGACCCTTTACTAAACGTATTTCAAAAAATGAAATACAAGTCACAGCAATGAGAGAGCTGACCAATACAGAAACTTGGTAACAAAAAATTGGGGTCATTGCTACAACTATACCTGACCATGTGGTTCAGAAGCCTTTGCAACTGGTTTGTGGGAGGAGCCTTGAAAGATTTGAAGATGTGGGCTAGGCAAGCCTGAGGTTTCTGTAACCAGAATCTGATGGGTGATTCTGGTCTGAGATTAGAAAAACAGAAAGCTTATAGGAAGAGAGACAAGTAAAGGGCAGGATAGGTTTCAAGTAGGTAGAGGGCCCTATTGAGAACTGGAGGAGAGGCAATTGGACACTCTGGAAAGACATTTGTCTACATTTTGCCCATGTACCGAGACTCTAAGGAAGGTTGAGTTTGAGGAATGCAATCTATCTGATCCAGCAGAAGAAATTTCAAGGCAGACCAATATTGAGATTGTGTTGTGAATACTTCTGGTGGGTTTTGTGTGGTTTATAGTAAGAACTAAGAGCAAAGATCAAAGTGAAAGTATATTAAAATTTAAATTTCAGCCTGAAAAGAACCACATACAAAGTTAGAGTCAAAGGAAGTGGTTTCTGAAGGTTAGCATCACTTACGAAGACATTAAGTACCTTGAATTGGGACTAGAAGAAAGATGCCCCATTCCTGATGACCTATCAGGAATCAGCAGAACCCACCCATTTTAGGGTGCAAAAATGTAAACCTTTCAAAAGTGCTTCCTGCTCAAGAAGGACCTCCTGGGGCAGTAGTCACCAATTGTCTCCAGATACCAATCAGTGGGAGACCTGAACTTATTTTCTTTCAACCAGATGGTCCCACCTGGGTATGATGGAAGACAGTGTCACCCAATATGTGTGTTTTTGTCCAGTGTACTCTGGAAAACCCTACTGGACAAGAAGAGGATGATGGAAATGAAATTAGGCTTTTCCATGCTTCGGAGAGGCAATCTCAGGATACCCCACCTTGGCTTTAACCCCAATGTGTATGTTAAGATTTGAAGTTATCTCAAACAGACTTTTAAGATCACCATCATTTCAATCTCAAGCAGTTGACCTCTTGGATTACAGGCAAAGCTGATTCACTTGGCTTATTTACAAATTGCTGCATATTTAGTCCTTTCAGGTTTGGAGGTCTTTTGTAGTTGGGAAGTAAAGATCAAACTCTAGAGAAAGCTGAAGTACAGAAAGAGACTGAGAGAAAAAAACCTTTCTTTTAAAATCACTGCTAATGTTTGAAACATGTTCCCCAAAACCCACTTTTCATTTATCACTACCATGATTCCACTCTTGGTTTGGAAGTAACTACTGTATCTGCCAAGCAGACTAGAATACATTTGTCATTCTCCTCCGAGGTAAGAGATGGAGTATACTGAATAGATTGAACATGTCAAAGGAGTTAGCAAGTTTTGTGACCCATTCTGTACCATTGAAATGTGCTGCTAGTGGTGACTTTTTCTAAAAGAAGTCTCTGAAGTGGCTCTTAAAACTCTGCTCATGGGCCCTGTGAAATAGTTCAGCAGACTAAGTGCCTGCTTAGGCAAGCTCAATGCACCCCATGCTGTGCCAGTCCTCCCCCAGGCACACTGAACCTGCGAACAAGTCAGGCAGGAGTGGTCATGCAGACCTGTAACCCCAGTGCTGGGGAGGCTGAAAACAGGAGGGTCAGTATGAGTCCGAGCTACCTAGTAAAGCCCTGTACAAAACAAACAAACAAACCAAAAACCTCAGCTTACAGTCCAACCTTAGCGAGCTTGTAAGACATGGGGACACTGCCTTCATCTCCTTACAGCACTGTAAGATCAGACATGAGTTAAAAGCACGTTATTAATGTGTTTGATAATTTTAATCATGTCTTGTAAAAACATTGTTAAATTCAGGTGATATTTTTTAGCTAGCTAGCCAGCATTTCTATATATTTGACACAATACTTAGATTCACATTCAGGAGCAAACTTTCTACCTGAAGTACTAAAACTACAAAGCTGTCCACCTGTATATCGGTGCATACACTGATGCAAAGTGACTCATTTAGCTTTCCTAATATATAATCATTCAAAGACTTGAATAGTACTGTAGCTGTTGTGCTGTTTGGCAACAAGAGCGCACATAACATCTTTTTGTGTATGTCCTCCTGAAAAGCATGTTGTATGAAAAAGAAGGAAGAGGAGGAGGAGGGGGTAGGAGGAGGAGGAAGAGAAAAAGAAGCAGGCATTGTTAGCTTGTGCTGGCATGAATAGACTCATCAACCTGGTTATGTACTATAATGACTCATTAATTCCCCTTAACAGTTTAACTAAATATCTTCTGCTGTTTCATTAATTTGTCTAGTTATAGTGTCCCTCCAAAGAGGAACATGGGCCACCTTTGAACAGTGACCTCTTCTAAAAGTGACAAAACCAGCTCTTCACCAAAACTTGAGGGCTTCTTAGCTTTATCAATGCAGTTAGCCACTAAGGAAGATTCACTCCGTGCAGGCACATGTGATAAAGTGATGGCTCTGTGTTCTTTGTGCTCACAGATTTTTATTTTCAAAAGCTCCAAAGCCTTGTCTTTTCATGCAAAGTGCTTAGTCTCCACATGCCAGAACAGTTTTGAAGGTTCTGTGGCCTAAATGGACCATCAAATGTGGGCTTGGAGAATGTGAATTGCCTCTTGCGATAAACCTGTGATTTAAGTAGGACTTTTGGTATTTTCTTTTAAATGTAGAGTTCTTAGAAACTTTCGCTGCGCTGTCATTGGGTCTTTCCACTTCTTTTAGAAGCTCTCCAATGTTTTTGTCACTCATTTTGGATAAGGTTAGCCTGTGGCTTATCAAAATAGTAACTGAGACAATTTCACAGTATAGAAAAGAGGTGTGGATGGAAGTGGTAAATACAATAATGGGCAGGTCACATGTGAACCAAAATAAGTGAATAATCCTGGCTTGAATCCTGCTACACAGCTTCTTGTGACTTGCTGACATAGTTTTTGCTATGAATCTGTAAGCAATTGATTTTCTTTTAATGGTCTGTGCAGGCAAACCTCTATACTAATGTCAATCTGTCCTTGCATCTACTCCTCAGAGCTAGCATCACTGCCTGATCCATCTCAGATCATCAGGCTCTAGATCCTCATAAGAAGTATGCAACCTATACCCCTTACCACATGTAGTTCACAGTGGAGTTTATGCCCCCTCATCTGACAGGAGGCAGAGCTTGGGCAGTAATGCAAGTGATAAGAAGTGACTGTAGAGATGAAGCCTTGATTCCTGGCCTACCACCCACAGCTTGCTGTGTGGCCTGGGTCCTAATAGGCCATAGACTGGTAATCGTCAATGGCCCAGAGGTTGGATATCCCTATCCTAGGTAATTGGTTCCCTGGGATTCATTTGACTATGCTCACCCATCCATGCACCTAGAAGCTGATGCAGCCATAGTGCAAGGGGCCTGGAGCTGGCAGCAGAGCTTGGCACTGTTTACATGGTGAGAGTTTTTCAGACATGCGTAATATATGAGGTTCAGGGAGGCTTCCACACAAATTTCAAAAGAAAGCCTAGGAAGCCAGGCCTTGTGCCCTTCAAAGGTGGATGTATGAAGCTATGGGGATGAAGCCTAAAGTGCATTTCAGGAATCTAGGAATTCCTGAAATTCCTTAAAGTGCATTCTCCAGGAATCTAGAGAAGCTAGGGAGATGGAGCATCTGCCATGAAAAGCCACAGGCAGCAGTGGACCCAGTATAAGAGATAGGCTGTGTGGGCTGCAATCACAGAAAGGTCACAGGGCAGGGCTGCCAAAGTGACATCTCCTCACTATGTGTCCCAGATGCCGGACATGAAGCTTTAGGACTTCATGTTTGCTGTACTTGTTTTCAGTTTTGTTTTGGTCCTATTTTTCTAAAATGTGCTTATTTTTCAATTTTGTGTGTTTCCCCTATATTACTGTACCTTGGGATTATATAATTTGTTTTTGTTTTTACAGAGGTTCATAGTCAAGAATTTGCCTTCCCTCTCAGAAGAGGCTTTGGTCTTGGACTGCTGAGTAATGCTGGAACTGCTGAGACTTTGGGGGAGGATTACTATGGATTTAGTTGGACACAGGCTGGTTAAATCTTGTCAAGTGGAGTGATCAACTTGTTACTGTGCTTATTTGGAGACCAAGAATGGTTTAAGGAGATGTCACTGGTATCAGATTGATGGGAGTAAATTGTGACCCATGTGACTTGACTATGAGACTTCTAAAGAGGCAACTGGATCAGCAGGAGATATAGTCACGAATGGATTTATCTACTGGTGTTCATGTGGAATGGGTTGAACTACATGGAGTGGCTCAGTCAATGTGCTTAAGGAAGTATATATCTCAGTAGCACTCCTCCCCTAGATTCTGCTTTTGGACCACCATAAACTAAGCAGCTTTACTCTGCTATGCCTTTCTCTTCCTGATGTAACTTCTTCATGTTCCTGTTGGAACTAGTAGGACATGACTGAGCCTTCTGAAGCTAAAAATCAAATAAATCTCTCCTTTTCTGCTTTGTGAGGAGCAAATACTTTGTCACAGCAATGGGAGAGCTGGCCAATACAACTGTATGTAATGTAGGTCACATGTTTCTTCCATTCAAAGCCACATCCCGGGCCAGGGAGATAGCTCAGTAGAACAAGTGCTTGCCTGGAAAGTGTAAGGGCCTGTGTTCAATCCCTGGTTCCACCAAAACAGAGCAAAACAAAACAAAAACAAAGCCACATCCCTTTTCTGGTCAAATGATTAAGGAATGATGTTGAACATACAGACATCTCTATGATTTATCATAGAGGGCCTCATAAATACCACTTTGCATGCCAACACCAGAAGAGTGAGGTAGCAGCATCTACTTTAATATGACTGAAGGTAGAAGTAGGTTCTACACATGAGGTCTAATACTGGCCAGCAGATATTTCTGTGGCTGGTAATTTTTTATTTACTTCGTTCAGCAGTTCAATAAATATAGGAATTTGCTGAGTTCAGAGATGACCCTGTAAAGAGTTGGCATTGTATTTTGCCAGTTACACTATTACTGTCAGTTTTTTAAGATATATTACATCACCATACTTAACATGATTTTTATTTCTTAAAAGTCACTCAAGGATAAGTTATCCCGGAGAATGTGAGGATGTGTACCAAGGCAGTAACCATTAAAATTTGCATATATAATTGGATTCAGATCTTGCAAATAAGTAGGGTGGGATGTGCAGCCAGAGAACAAGTGCTTGGTTGAAGGCTCCCAAGAAAAGGAACCTGCTTGAGGTCAGTGACTAAAGAAACAGAAAAGATGCTGCTTTTCAGAAAAGATGGTACCTTCTACTGAAGCTGTTTGGAAGCTAATGTATTGGAGCGTTGATTCCACCTTCAAAAAAAGAGTAGAGAAATGGAATCTCTTGGAAGGAAAAGCCAGCCTTTCCAGACAGCCAAGGACATAAGTCCAAAATATGACGAGGAAAAAAAATAGGACCAAGGAAAGAGTTGGTGCTCTTCTCTCTGCCTAGAATTTACCACTTATCACCATCTTTTTGCTCAGTTAGTTCTTGTTTGTCCTTTAGTCCCAAATTAAATGTACTTCATGTAGGGCTCTTCTTGTTGTCCTTTTGCCTACAACTTCTCCTTCATAGCACTTTTTTACAGTGTATATTTACATATATATTTTGGTGTTAGTTTGATTTGTGGTGATCTCCCACGTGGAGTTGGATTTAATCATTTGGTAAGTAGTCACTGAGCACTTAATGTATAAGAGGTTAAAGACATTTGATTAATGAATTAATGAAAGAATGGATAAGTGAATGATATGAGAATTTGATTTCCAAGGATCCAGATCTATTGACATCTTCAGGAAATAAGTGAAGAAATCCATGCTGGGTTTTTGTTTTGTTTTGTTTTTTGCAAGGTGGACTTATGCTTTTTGGGGGAAAAGACTTGTATGTCCAATAGAGAAGGGACTTTTAAAAGTAGGATCCAAAATAGAAGCTAAAGAAAAATATAAATTGTGGAATGGAAGCATCTGGGTTGGTTGGAGGTCATATTTAGTGCCTGCTTATGGGAAGGTTTTGAAAATTATGTCAAATCTAAGGGCTATCACAACAACTTAAATATTTATGAGAGAAAAACTGTAGTACTTTGAGTTTTTTTAAAAAAGTTTTGCTTTACAAAATAGGTTATACAAACTCATCTTCATCCCATGACTATCAACAAGTACAAAGGATGTGAGATTTTACCCTGCTTGTGAAATAACACTATACCTTGCCACAAAGTCATGGATGCTTTCAGAAGACACAAAATTCCCAGGTCAGAAATGAATGACGTTGTTACTCTCAGCACAGCAGCAATGTGTATGAACATATCTGTGAGTCATCCTTGGTCCCAGGTCCTGAGACAGTCACACAGGGAGGTCCAGATAGACTCCTGTACATGCAATTGGTTATTGGTTAGTAGAGAAACCCTGAGAGCTGGAATACTACACTAATACAATGACTGGTCTTTGCTTAGAAAGTGAACTCATTATCTTGTAAGGCTGTAGGTAGCCATTCCCTTCTTAATCTGAAGGGAAGCATTTCTCACATTTCAAGACTATCACCTTTATTTTTTTTTATTTTATTTTAGTTCAGGGTCTGCAGAGTCTCACTCACAGATCAGACTTATAGTGACCTCCTGTTTTCAGCCTCACGAGTGCTGTGACCACAGGTGCGTGCCACCATACCCAGTACTGAATATTGTTTATTATAAAAAATCTTTGAAAATTAGTTGAAAAGAAAAGGCGAATACTTGTTTTCAAGACAGAAATGTAAGCTGTCTCTCAGTATTGCCCTTTGTTTTATATTATCTTGGCTTCTGGATCATTTTCTCTATCATATGCCACTTCATTGGCCGCTCTGATTAATCCAAGTAATAAGGTAGGAATGGATTCATTTAGTATATCTCACACACCCTACATGAGGCTACATGAAGCTACCACAATTAAAGTGATGAGTAAAAAGAATCAAGCAGGAGGATGAGGGTAATGTATATTACTAACTTCCACAATGTCCCCAGGTTCCTGGCCAGTCAGCTAAACAAATCCCAAAACCACAAGCATTTCCTTCAAGTTTCTGCCCTGACTTTCCCATTTGGCGAGAGGCTTTAGTAAAGGTATAACAAGGTGTATTAGTAATTGTATAGATTGCTCTTTGGTCCATAACAAGAGAATACAGGACAATTCTATAATCCATAGCAAGCTTGACCATGAATTCCAACACTCAGGTAGTATTATTTATCACTTCAGCTAAAGTCAAGCACAAACTTTATATTATTTTTAAAAATTAGAAAATATTGAGACAGTATCTCACTATGTAGTTCAGACTGGCCTTGAACTTGCTACGTAGCCTGGGCTGACCTCAAACTAGTGGTTTTCCTCTTGTCTCTGCCTCTTAATTGCTGGCATGTGCCACTATGCTGGCCTAAAAAGAGTTTTGTTAGTACATGTTTGCTGCATATAATGATTACATTCACTGTTGGGAGTTGTACACGTACATAATACATTTTAATTGTTTTTATTTCTCTGAAGGAAAATTTTATACTAACTTCTAATTGAATGACTCTTCAAGGTGGAGATAAATAATAAATTAGTTATCTCTTCAAAAGGAAACCTCAAGTAACCAAGGGGAGCTTAATTTGGTCTTATATAGTCAAATGAAGGATGCATGATTTATTAATGATGTTTTCCTAAATACAATATTTAATGCCTCTTGTGATCACTCCCCCACCAGCCCCAAAATGCAAATCCTATATTTATGGGAAGATT